>ONZH01013325.1:0-74503 GCA_900303285.1 Rhinella marina
CTCAGCTTCACGGGGGTCTATGTGGATAACTGCACGCAGAGCTTTCTTGCAGGGACAGGGCAAAGTCTCTCAAAGTCTCTTTGACTGCTGTCGCTTTCCAAAGAAGCGCATCTTTAGCTCAGAAGCGGTTCTTGTTTCAAAGGTGGTACTGAGCCTGTCTAGGATCTGCTCGGCTGTTTTTCGCTCCGGCTAGCCAGGACTTGACCTCGGAGTGCACTCCCTGTAACTGGCCAACAGGATCTCCACTTTCTGGTCTGAGATACTGGATATAGTTAAAGGTAGCTAACATTTTATCATGGAATTTCCCTAGTGAATGGGGTTCTCCTGAATAACGTGGGAGCCAAGGTGCTCCAAAGTAATATGGCATAGTCAGAGGCATGATGCATGTGGCTGCAGCAGCTGCTGGTGTATCACCGCAGTCCAAGTGGGTGCTATCTTCACTGTCAGACATGGCTTTTGCTACCTTGTATCAGACTAGAGGATTCAGTGCCAGTTAGAATGCAATTTAAGTACACGTTGCTATGGGTAACAACAACAGAAATGGTGCGTGGCTCCTTTAAGAGTCGCTGCAACTTCTCAATCTTGTAGAGTATGATGCTCTAGCAAGTAGATTATAGCTCATAACAGTCTTTAGCAAGATTATTTCCATGGTACTCACTCAGACCTCTGGACATCTCTTTAGATCCAGGGAAGAAAAGCTACATTTCCCTTTCCAAATGGCCACTGATTCACTTCTGTAGGGTTGTAGTTGATTTCTTTGTCTTCCTGGGAACTTGTACTCTGTACTTCTGTTCCTCCTGCTGGAAGATTGGTTCCTCTGTGGAGGCGGGCTGTTTGGGATCCTCCCCTCTGCTTGGTGGATGTCTTCCTTCTCCTGAGCTGATACCCACATCCAAGATGGCTGATTAACCCCTGTTTTGCCACAGTGCAGCAACTAATATAGACTCACACTTTCCAGTAGTAAGTAAATGCAATAAAGTCTCTTGTAGGGGTTTGATAATAGAGGGGTGCTTCCCAAGCACATAAATTAGATCCTGTTCGTGACGCCATTTTGCAACGACCGGGGTGCCGCGGTTGCTACGGGGGCGACCCTTTCCCCCTCCAGGGCCCTCTAAGGTGTTTTCCCTTTATGTCCCAGTGGTAGGAGTGCCAAGGGGATTTAGGCCACTCACGTCTTTAGTGGTGTTGTCACGGTGTTCCTACCTCGTGAGACTAACAGGCCCCAGGCGGTGGCTCCGGCTGCAAAAAATTTACTAGTAGTAGTAAATGAGGGTCTTCAGGTGGGAATGATGCGCAGACTTGTATGAATGGTCCAACGTAGTTTTATTAACTTATCTTGGTAGGCAGATAACTAGTTTCATTCCTCAACTTGGTGTCCAGCAAGTGCAGCAATTACTTATACTTGGCAGATGCTTGGTAATTCAAGTTTCAGGCTTCCTGTTCTAAGTTGAGTTTGGCTCTTAAGTCTGGCTTCCCTTGAGAGTATTGTTGTGCCTTATTGCAGGCTATATTACTTTAGGGTACAGCAGAGCTGAAGGTGCTCCACTGTCCTTCACATGTCCTCCCTGATCAGGGTACAGGGGACAACTCCATGACTAAAACTAAAACTGTCTTAACTGTCATTTCCTCTCACTGCCGGAAGTTGGAAGAGCTTAACTTCTCTCCAGCAGAGGGGGTCAGAATGGACTAAGGACCGTACCATTCTGGTAAAACTACATCTGAATCTGCCATAGTATTTACTGACACCTGCTGGTACACCAGGTACATTACATGGGAAACAGTTGCATAACATTGAATATAATACATATTAATGCTGGTGATGACATTAATGCACGGAATTACGTTTTCAAAGTAACATACAGATAGAAGCTGGTTATGAAGAGTTGTAACACTACTCTGGGGTGTTACAGGAGACTCGAGCATTTTTTGCTGGGGACCAAGGCTCTGCCTAGGGAAGGCTGGGTGAAAACCTGGAAACCTCAGAAAATGATGGAAACACCACGGAAATGGACAGGAAACAGCAGGGGCAGCATGCATGGATGCCTCTGAGGCTGCCTAATCCCACCATTACCCAAAATTCTCAGGCAACAGCCTGGTGGTTACCCTCATGGCAATTGTGCTCACCCAGACCAAGAAAGGCGAGCCACATACCCATCACATGTTAGGGAAGCACCTAACTAGGTGCAACGAAGGTCCATCACCGCCTGCAGGTGACACCACTGCTCATGCTGGCACTGCAGCTAAAATCAAATTTAGTATCTGTTCTTATCAGTTGCTGTGGCTGTTGGATGTATAGTGGTGAGCATAGCTGCTTCCCAAGCATCTAAAAAATAAATCAGTACAATATCTAATATGTCCCCCTACCCGGGTAAATTGTTTGGAGAGAGGGCCTGTAGGTGGGGGGGAAGGAGGTTTCGCTGGAAGAGCCAGAGGAGTGCCCCCTGGGCTAGCGTGTGTGGTGATGACAACAGCCAGAATGGATTTGGAGAAACTGTTGCATCAACCGGTATGGTATCGGTTCTTGTCAGTTTAATACCGTATACGTCCCCTATCTTGGGACCTTATATTTTATGGATTTTTCGACCACGGAAAAAGAGCTTGCTCTGGCCAGGGGAGTGTCTTTCCCACTGCAGCTAAGGGGAAGTGTCCATGCGCTGCCTATCACAGGTCAGGAGGATATTAAAAGAAGAAAAAAAAAAAACATCAGTACGATATCTAATACATCCCCTATCCGGGTAAATTGTTTGTAGAGAGGGCCTGTAGGTGGGGGGCAGGCTGGGGGGAAGGAGGTTTCGCTGGAAGAGCCAGAGAAGTGCCCCCTGGGCTAGCGTGTGTGGTGGTGTCAACAGCCGGGTGTAGTTAGAATGACAACGCAGGACCCCAAATTAAAAATTTAGCATCAACCGGTACAGTCGTAAATTATGACATGGATCAAGTGTGGTATGTCTTCTATGTATACTACTCAGTTTAATACCATATATGGCAGCTATCCGGAAAAATAGTTTGTAGAGAGAGAGAGAGAAAGATAGGACAAAGAAGTAAATTGTTTGGAGAGAAGGCCTGTAGGTGGGGTGGCAGGCTGGGGGGAAGGAGGTTTCGCTGGAAGAGCCAGAGGAGTGCCCCCTGGGCTAGCGTGTGTGGTGGTGATAACAGCCGGATGTAGTTAGAATGACGACGCAGGACCCCAACTTAAAAATTTAGCATCAACTGGTACAATTGTCAATTATGAGCTACATCAAGTGTGGCATGACTTTTAAATGGATATTGCATGTGGTCACGTACTCCCTGGAACCCCATAGTCACCCCTTCCCTGATGTGCTAGCCCAGAACATTCTCTGCCCCAATTCGCAAGACCTTTTGCTGTTTCCGTGTGCTGACAGTGGGGATTTACCAGTGTTGTCTGAGGAGGTGGTGGACAATGGCGAGACACAGGTGTCGGGGGGTGAGGTAGTTGTATGGAAAGCAAGTTACAGTGGGGACTCCTTGGGGGGGAATTTCTCAGGATGGGACAGATTCAACTTGGGTGGATCAGGCACAGGAACAGATGAATTTTTGGGGGGGTTTATTTAACTTTTATTTAGCAAAAATAACCACAGAGATATTTATTCGTTATCTTCTCTGCGCAGTCTGGCTTAGGGGTTCACAGGGTTGGCGTATTCAGAATGATTCTGATAAAAAATGGAGAGCGCAAAATAGGGCAGTATATCCTTAAGGATCTTATTAGATCAGTATACTAGGAGCTCACCTGGTAGAGTTGCGCTATGATAGGCGCAACCCTATTGTAGACGTATCAGCGTATAGTCCTGATAATCGGAGTGGAACCTGCAGCCATCGGAGAAGTATCCAGTGAAGTAGTAGCCACTTACTCCAAGGGGATCAATGTAACAAAATGGAGTGGAAAGGAGTTCTCCTAGATAACTCTTTCTTTGTATATCTCCTTCACAGGCGCAAAAGAATCCAAATCCTCCGGATCTTTTTAGAAAAGCTGGAATAATTTATTCTCTCATATAAACATAAAATCAAATAAATGTATAAAAGACAACGCGTTTCGGAGGGCTATAGCCTCCTTCTTCAGGTCCAGAGAATGCCTGGCATTCTCTGGACCTGAAGAAGGAGGCTATAGCCCTCCGAAACGCGTTCTCTGGAACTCTGAAGAAGGAGGCTATAGCCCTCCGAAACGCATTCTCTGGACCTGAAGAAGGAGGCTATAGCCCTCCGAAACGCGTTGTCTTTTATACATTTATTTTATTTTATGTTTATATGAGAGAATAAATTATTCCAGCTTTTCTAAAAAGATCCGGAGGATTTGGGTTCTTTTGCGCCTGTGAAGGAGATATACAAAGAAAGAGTTATCTAGGAGAACTCCTTTCCACTCCATTTTGGCTTAGGGGTTCGTTACTTTGATGGTGAGCTGTGCCGCTCTCTCCACAATGGTCTGTAGGTTCTTAGATGGAGACTTTGTCGGCGATTTCAGTACAGAAGGACTTGTTGCTCATCTACAGAACCTCGACCTCCTTGACATTGTGGACAAGGAATTTGCGGGTGGACCAGGAATTTGCGGAACCCTGTGGGCAGCATGTGTTTGGTCTTCTACTTGCTACCGTATCCAATGTTGGGCAATATAGATTCGCAAGTAATATTATTTTTCACACCTATCCCAAAAATAAAAATGTATGCAGTTTGCGCAAATAAAACTGGAAACTGGAATTGGAGAGAGGGCCTGTAGGTGGACCTCCGGAAAAATTGTTTAGAGAGAGGGCCTGTAGGTGGACCTCCGGAAAAATTGTTTAGAGAGAGGGCCTGTAGGTGGAACTCTGGAAAAATTGTTTGGAGAGAGGGCCTGTAGGTGGACCTCCGGAAAAATTGTCTGAAGAGAGGGCCTGTAGGTGGACCTCCGGAAAAATTGTTTGGACAGAGGGCCTGTAGGTGAAACTCCGGAAAAATTGTTTGGAGAGAGGGCCTGTAGGTGGACCTCCGGAAAAATTGTTTGAAGAGAGGGCTTGTAGGTGGACCTCCGGAAAAATTGTTTGGACAGAGGGCCTGTAGGTGGAACTCCGGAAAAATTGTTTGGAGAGAGGACCTGTATGTGGACCTCCGGAAAAATTGTTTGAAGAGAAGGCCTGTAGGTTGACCTCCGGAAAAATTGTTTGGACAGAGGGCCTGTAGGTGGAACTCCGGAAAAATTGTTTGGAGAGAGGGCCTGTAGGTGGACCTCCGGAAAAATTGTTTGGAGAGAGGGCCTGTAGGTGGACCTCCGGAAAAATTGTTTGAAGAGAGGGCCTGTAGGTGGACCTCCGGAAAAATTGTTTGGACAGAGGGCCTGTAGGTGGAACTCCGGAAAAATTGTTTGGACAGAGGGCCTGTAGGTGGACCTCTGGAAATATTGTTAGGACAGAGGGCCTGTAGGTGGACCTCCGGAAAAATTGTTTGGAGAGAGGGCCTGTAGGTGGACCTCTGGAAAAATTGTTAGGACAGAGGGCCTGTAGGTGGACCTCCGGAAAAATTGTTTGAATAGGCCTGTAGGGGGCCCTCATGAAAAATTGTGGTAAAAGAGTGCCAGTTGGACCTCTAAAACATTTTTTGGATCAGCGTTAGGCAAAGACGATATGGAGGAGGAGGAGGAGGAGTAGAGAAGAGGAATCGGATACATAAGTTATTTAGATCTTTAGCTGCTTTCCCCCCGGAGGAGATTTGAATTCCGGTGAAATCCAGGCTTTGTTCATTTTAATAAGCGTCAGCCTGTCAGAGCTGTCAGTTGACAGGCGTGTACGCTTATCGGTGATGACGCCACCAGCTGCACTGAATACCCGCTCTGACAGCACGCTAGCGGCAGGGCAGGCCAGCACCTCCAAGGCGTACAGCGCCAGTTCAGGCCCACGTGTCCAGCTTTGAAACCCAGTAGTTGTATGGAGCAGAGTGATCGCTACGGACGTTGGTATGGTCAGCTAGGTACTCCCTCACCATCTTTCTGTACAGCTCCCCCCTACTCTGCCTAGACTGGGGACAGGTAACAGTGTCTTGCTGGGGTGACATAAAAGTGGCAAAGGCCTTGGAGAGCGTTCCCCTGCCAGTGCTGGTCAAGCTGCCTGCTCGCCTCCTCTCCCCCGCTACTTGGCTCACAGAACCATGCCCTCTGCCGCTAGCGGCGTCAGATGGGAAGAATTGTTTCAGCTTGTGCACCAGGGCCTGTTGATATCTATTCACTCTCATACTCCTTTCCTCTGCAGGGATGAGAGTGGAAAGGTTCTGCTTGTACCGTGGGTCCAGGAGAGTGAACACCCAGTAATCGGTGTTTGAAAAAATTCTTCTAACGCGAGGGTCACGGGATAGGCAGCCTAACATGAAGTCTGCCATGTGCGCCAGAGTCCCAACACGTAAGAATCCCCTCTCCTCACTGGCCTGACTCTCCATTTCCTCCTCCTCCTCCTCCTCCAAGTCCTTCTCTTCAGCCCATACACGCTCAAGAGTTAAGGACTGAGCACTGGTACCCTCTACTGTCTCACCGACATTCTCCTCCTCTTCCTCCTCATCCTCATCCCCCTCCTCCGATACGTGCTGAGAAACAGAACGGAAGATGCTCTGGCTATCAAGCGACGTATCTCCCTCCACCGTCTCTTGTGACAAGTGCAAAGCATCCGACTTGATGCTGAGCAGTAAGTTTTTCAACAGGCAAAGCAGCGGGATGGTGAGGCTGATAATGGCGGCATCGCCGCTGACCATCTGTGTTGACTCCTCAAAGTTGCTGAACACCTGGCAGATATCAGACATCCACGTTCACTCCTCATTGTAGACTTGAGGAATCTGAGAGACCTGACTACCAGTTCTGATGGAAGATGACATCTGGCAGTCTACAATCGCTCTGCGCTGCTGGTAAACTCTGGATAACATGTTTAATGTGGAATTCCATCTCGTGGGCACGTCGCACAACAGTCGGTGAGCGGGCAGTTGTAGGCGGCGCTGCGCTGCCCTGAGAGTGGCAGCATCTGTGTTCGACTTGCGGAAATGCGCACAGATGCAGCGCACCTTCGTGAGCAAATCAGACAGATTGGGGTATGTCTTGAGGAACCGCTGAACTATTAGATTGAACACGTGGGCCAGGCATGGCACATGTGTCAGTTTGCCGAGTTGCAGAGCCGCCACCAGGTTACGCCCGTTGTCACACACAACCATGCCTCGCTTAAGGTTCAGCGGTGCCAGCCACAGATCGGTCTGCGCCGTGATGCCCTGTAAAAGCTCTTGGGCGGTGTGCCTTTTGTCACCTAAGCTCAGCAGTTTGAGCACCGCCTGCTGGCGCTTACCCACGGCACTGCTGCTGCGCCTAGAGCTACCGACTGAAGGCGCCGTGCCCACGGATGGTAATTCGGTGGAGGAGGAGGGGTCGGAGGAGGAGGAGGCATAGTACATCTGAGAGACCGTGACCGAGGTAGGCCCCGCAATCCTCGGTGTGGGCAGTACATGAGCGGCCCCAGGGTCATTCTCGGTCAAAGCCTCCACCAAGTTAACCCAATGTGCCGTCAGTGAGATATAGTGTCCCTGCCCGGCAGCACTTGTCCACGTGTCCGTGGTTAGGTGGACCTTCTCAGAAACAGCGTTGGTCAGGGCACGGATGATGTTCTCTGACACGTGCTGGTGTAAAGCTGGGACGGCACATCGGGAAAAATAGTGGCGGCTGGGGACGGAATACCGAGGGGCAGCCAACGCCATGAGATTGCGAAAGGCCTCGGTCTCTACCAGCCTATAGGGCAGCATCTCCAGGCTAAGCAATTTGGAGATGTGGACGTTGAGGGCTTGGGCATGTGGGTGGGTGGAACTGTATTTCCTCTTGCGCTCCAGCGTCTGCTGTAAAGACAGCTGAACGCTGCGCTGGGACACGTTGGTGGACACTGTGGAGGATCGTTGAGACGAAGGTGTGGTTTTCCGGCGGGAGGCGCTCGTGCCGGGGTCCTGGGCAGGGGGTTGACTAGCAGAGGCAGCGAGTGACACAGGGGAAGGAGCAGTGGTGTGACCCGCAGGAGGTGGTGAACGGCCTTGGTTCCATTGAGTGGGGTGTTTAGCACTCATATGCCTGCGCATGCTGGTGGTGGTTAGGCTAGTAGTGGTGGCACCCCGCTGATCCTGGTGTGGCACAGGTTGCACACCACAGTCCGTCGGTCATCCTCACTTTCTTTAAAGAACCTCCAGACTTGCGAACATCTAGGCCTCTCCACGGGAGCTTCACTACGTTAAACAGTTGCTGCTGATGCACCAGCTCTGGCCCTGCTTCTCCCTCTGGCCACACCACTGCCTCTTACAACCTGTTCTGGTGCAGCACTCGCCTCTGCCTCAGAAGCACTGTCTTCACTCGGCATATCAACCCAGCTCGGGTCAGTCACCTCGTCATCCTCCGATTCCTCAGTCTGCTCCCCCCTCGGAATTCCTCCCCTTACAACAACTTCACCACTGTCTGACAACCGTGTCTCCTCATCGTCCAACACCTCTTTACAAACTTCTTCCACTAACTCAACATTGTCATTATCATCATCATCACCCACAGACTGCAACAGTTGGAACACTTGGGCATCGGGAAAGAGTCACAAACCACCTGAGAAGTGGTTTGTGACTCTGGGAAGGGTCCAGAAAACAGTTCCTCAGGAGTATGCCGGATCGCATTCCAAATTTTCCTGGGAGGGGGCAGACTGGGGGGAAGGAGGTTGAGGTGGAGGAGCCAGAGGAGTGCTCCCTTGGGTAACGTGGGTGGACTGCGTGGAAGACTGACTGGCGGACAAATTACTTGAAGCATTATCTGCAATCCACGAGATCAGCTGTTCGCACTGTTACACGTGTCCCTGTAAGTTGAGACATGAAGCTAGGGAGTGTAGCTCTGCGGCGTTCCACAGCTCCCTCATCAGCAGGTACTGTCTCACCCTGCCCAGGACCACGGCCTCTGCCCCCTGCAGTAATTGACTGCCCACGCCCACGCTCTCGTCCTCGTCCTCGAACCTTAGCCCTGGGGTTCCACATTTTCTGTATATAATTGTATTCTATAAAAAAAATAAAATAAATGGGCCTGGTTTACTGAAACCCACAAACTTGTTCAGTCTGGTTTAATTTTGTGACGTACAGAAAGTGTCACCTGGACAGTATATACCGTTTGGAGTGAGTATGCTGAACTGCGTCACACAGAAAGGTGACACGCAGCTGTGTGAAATGGATTTGTATCACTCAGCTAAAACAACAAAAAACTAATTTTTTTTCTATATTTTTTTTAAATATTTTTTTCTTTTAGTTTTGTTTTTTTGGGAACGTGACGTGCAGAAACTAACGTACAGCTGGCTGACACCCTACTGACGGTAGCTATTTAGACTGCGACCCAGACAAAAGTCGCACAGAGATTTTTAGGATCAAGCTATATATACGTGACAGGTAGCAGGTGACTTGGTTGTATTTTGTGACGTACAGGCAGTGTCACCTGGACAGTATATACCGTTAGGAGTGAGTATGCTGAACTGCGTCACACAGAAAGGTGACACGCA
This sequence comes from Rhinella marina, assembly GCA_900303285.1. Classification (NCBI taxonomy): domain Eukaryota; kingdom Metazoa; phylum Chordata; class Amphibia; order Anura; family Bufonidae; genus Rhinella; species Rhinella marina. The sequence continues at coordinate 9,513 of ONZH01013325.1, forward strand.
GCTGTGTGAAATGGATTTGTATCACTCAGCTAAAACAACAAAAAACTAATTTTTTTTCTATATTTTTTTTTAAATATTTTTTTCTTTTAGTTTTGTTTTTTTGGGAACGTGACGTGCAGAAACTATCGTACAGCTGACTGACACCCTACTGACGGTAGCTATTTAGACTGCGACCCAGACAAAAGTCGCACAGAGATTTTTAGGATCAAGCTATATATACGTGACAGGTAGCAGGTGACTTGGTTGTATTCTGTGACGTACAGACAGTGTCACCTGGACAGTATATACCGTTTGGAGTGAGTATGCTGAACTGCGTCACACAGAAAGGTGGCACGCAGCTGTGTGAAATTGATTTGTATCACTCAGCTAAAACAACAAAAAACTAATTTTATTTAAAAATATATTTTTTTGTATTTTTGGGAACGTGACGTGCAGAAACTATCGTAGAGCTAACTGACACCCTACTGACGGTAGCTATTTAGACTGCGACCCAGACAAATGTCGCATAGAGATTTTTGGGATGAAGCCATACACGTGACAGGCAGCAAATGACTTGGTTGTATTCGGTGACATACAGAAAGTGTCACCTGGACAGAAAATAGTGAGTGTATTGAACTGTGACACACAGAATGGTTCCACACTGCTGTGTGCAATGGATTTGTATCACTGAGATATAACATAAAAAAAGGGGGTTATATATGGCGATAGCTGCACTACTAGTGCCAGCCAGCCAAGTGACAAAAAAAAAAAAAATGTTTTCTAGCCCTTAGAAGGGCTGTTGGGTTCTTTGTGGGTGATCCCTGCTTAACAGACAACTAAATGCAGGCCCTAACACTGTCCCTGAAAGGCAGCAGCTCTATCCCTAACGACATCCAGACGGCATCTGAGCCGAGCACCGCGGCCAGTCGGTAGTATATTCCAGGGTCACCTGATCAGGCCAGCCAACCCCTGCTATCGACATGTAAGGGCCCCACGTGATGCTGGGTGGTACGCAGAGTCTCCTGGCTTGTGATTGGCTGTGTTTTTAGGCGCCAAAAAAGCACGATGCGGAAGTTGCCATTTCCTCGAGCATGGCGAGATACTCGTCCGAGCAGCGAGCACTTACGAGTACCCTAATGCTTGAACGAGCACCAAGCTCGGACGAGTATGCTCGCTCATCTCTAGTTATAATGAATGTTTCCTCACAAAACTGTATATAAATCTGCTCAGCTCCACCTGATCTATAATATGCTGCCTTCAGCTCAGACACCATGTTCAGGGTCACAGGTTTCCTTTAACAGAATACACAAAAATTATACTCAAGATGCCACCTTAACCCTTTCGCTACCACATCCATACATGTATGGTGCTGGAGTGATGTTTACACATGGTGCCCACTCACGTGTGCAGCAGGCGCCATAGTCAGCAGGTCTATGCTGTAAGGATTAAACCTCTTTAACTCCTCTGACATGTCAGTTTATCTGGTAATAACTTTGGAATGCTTTTATTTATCCAAGCCATTCTGAGAATGTTTTCTTGTGATACATGGCACTTCATGTTAGTGGTAGATTTGGATCAACATGGTTTACCATGGTTTATTTTAAAATAAATCCAAAATTTACAGAAAATTTTGAAACTAGTGCTATTTTCAAACTCAAAATTATCTGCTTTTAAGACAGTGATACCTTATAAAATAGCTATTAATGAACATTCACCTTATGTTTGCATCATTGTGTAAATTTGTCTAAAACCCAACTTTTTTTAAGGACCAATTCAGTTATAAAGTGATTTTGTGGAGGCTTACATAATGAAAACCACCCATAAATATTATAATTAATTTTATTCAAAACTAATATTATAAACTTTGGTAACCCATTAAGTATTCCACAGAAATTAAGGCAAAATGCAGGTAGCATTTTAAAAATCATTTTTTCCCAACTTTATTCTTATTATTTTTCTTTTTATTAATACAGTAAAAAGCAATCGAAGCAGTGGAATTATGGAGGAAGCAGCAATAGCTGTACAGAAAGTAATGGTAGGCAGGCCACAGCAGTGGCTTGATGGCGGTGATGGCATGATGGAGACAGGCAGGCAGCAACAATGTTAAGATGGGGCACCATGAGCAAGGCCGCATCTATTCATCAGCCTCAGCCGGAGGCTCGATTCATTTTGACAAAAGCGATGTTTTAGACACCAAAGGAGGACAACTTTGTCTGGGTGTCACCATGCCCCCTGCAGTGCTGAAAACCCTCCGGAGGCTAGGCATTAAGGAAGAAAGAGAGCGTCCTATGCCAGTTCGGACCACAGTTCTAGTCTGCCTGCCCAGAAATCCATGGGGTCAGGGAACAGGGCATGCACTAGAAAAAGGCCTGAGATTAGGTAGGCCTGAACCTGAGCGTTGAGGTGGGAGCTGTCGGCTTGCTGTCTGGCCTCAGCCTGGCACGCCACGTGGAAAGACTGCTCTATCATGGTGAGGAGACTGAAATGGCTGCTGCAGCTTGTGGCAGGAGGGGGGGTGACTCTGTGGAGGTGGAAAGGGGCCTCCCTTTCAGACACGCTGGCGGCAGGCGTCTGCTCTCTGTTAGCTGCAGCAAGCTGCATATACAGTGTATCTTGGTAATGTAATTTGTCTTCCTTTTCTGTGAGAGGAAAAAATTCCACCATTTTTTAGTGATAGCGAGGGTTCAAAACCATAGATATCCAGTAATCTTTGGATGGCTTGATATCACCAAACCGCCTGTCACTGCGTAAGCGAGTCTATAGGTCGCCATTCTGGCCATCGTGCCCGAGGAGCCAGTTCTTTCCATTTCTGCCCCACACTGAGATGATTGGGTGTTGTGACCGGTGCCACTTTCTCCTCCAAGTCTGACTCCTCTTTCTTCTCCATAAGTGGCAGCACCACCTCCTCCTCCCCGATGGGAGTTTCTCATTGTGGTTCCCCAACAGCTACAGGGCAGACAGCAAGATGTGTTAGCTGTTCTTATTCCTCCTCCTTCATCGACACCTGTTCCATGAGCGTCAGCATCTCTTCAAAAATACATATGAGGGGGATGAGGGACACCTGTAGCATGAATGGCATGAGCTGCCGCTGTCTGTCCTGGAAACAACACATGCTCCCTGCTGAGGTGGTCTGGTGCATGACCAAATTGTTCACAACAAATTGTTGTTCCTCTGCTTGAAGTGTATGCGTTCCAGCTTGGAACACATACTGAACAGAGTAGGAAAGAAAAAGTGGGCCTTATTATAAGAAAATGACTGGTCAAAGTTACAAGAATAATGGTCCAAAGGAGAGGAAACCAAAATGGTAAAGAATAGAGAACAAGAAGAGCAGATGAAGAATCAGGTATATGGAAAAATAGCAGTGCTTTCCAGGCTAGAACACACCGCTAAACAGGAAGTAGGTAGTGTTGAGCAAGCATGACCTACGCTCGGGTCCGCTCGGTGTTCGGCCTAACACCGAGTGTACTCGAGCGCAATGCTCAAGTCTCTTTCCAGCACGTTTGTTCGCTGCTATGCTGCGGGAGAGTACTGGCATTCACTGTAATGTTGATTTGTACGCTAATGCTACGCATTGTATGCTAATGCATACAAATTTATATGCTAATTCTACGCATTGTATGCTAATGCGTACGAATTTGTATGCTAATGCTACACATTGTACGTTAATGCGTACAAATTTGTATGCTAATGCTACGCATTGTACGCTAATGCGTACAGATTTGTATGCTAATGCTACACATTGTATGCTAATGCGTACGAATTTGTATGCTAATGCTACGCAATTTGCGCTAATGCGTACAAATTCAGTTAATTAGCATACTTTTACGAGTCGCGATTCTGGAGGAGAAGTTGCGATTCTGACCTTTTTCTATTAACCAGACACCCTCCCCTCTTCGGAGCGGGGGGTGCCTGGTTTAGTCCCATTGACTAACATTATGCTTGGGTGCTCGGCCGAGCACTCGAGCACCCCCTAGTGCTCGGTCAGAGCACCCGAGCATACGAGCGAGGTGCTCGCTCAACACTAGAAGTAGGTATAGTGGGGAGAGCTAGATTACCGCAGGCAAAATGTCAGTGTCTTCCAGAGTGGAGAGCATGATGAAATGAAACAAAATGAGAAAATATAGTACGTAGTGCTAAATAGTATAAATAAAAGAAAGTTGAAGCTTGAAAAGTAGGTAAGGAAACAAGAACAGGCAAAGGGGTAATTGTGGTGAGTTCCATGCTGGAACGCATCGCACCATCATAAAGGTGGTCATTATGGGTTGTACAGACATGAGTGTAGTAAAGCAAAATATATGGAAGTAAGTCAAAATATAGAATGATCAAAAGAGGGGAATGACATAAGGTATCAAAATATGAAAGAGATAACTTGTAAAAGGATAAAGATAAAAAGGATACAGAAGTGGCAATTTGGTGGAACAAGTCAGGCAAAGAAGTGCTTAGTGAGTCTGAAAAGAAAAGAGAAATCCGTTAATATAAAAATTGCGGAGAAAGAACCATCACTGAATCAGGCTCTGTAATTCATATTCACTATTCATCTCACGTGGCTCAAGACATTGTAATTTCTGCTTCTGATATGCTTCCCTCAGTCTAAGTTTTGTAGGACAATCCCCACCTCTAAATAATGGGGGAACTTGCTGTATGACCTGGAATTTTAGCTGCAAGTGAGTACACCCCTCACATTTTTGTAAATATTTTATCATATCTTTTCATGAGACAACACTGAAAATATGACACTTTGATATAATGTAAAGTAGTCAGTGTGCAGCTTGTATAACAGTGTAAATTTAATGTGCCCTCAAAATAACTCAAAACACAGCCATTAATGTATGAAATGCTGGCAACAAAATTGAGTACACCCCTAAGTGAAAATGGCCAAATTGTGCCCAGCTAGCCATTTTCCCTTCCCGGTGTCATGTACAAGGTCTCAGGTGTGAATGGAGAGCAGGCAGGGGTGTACCTAGCTTTTCTGCTGCCTGAGGCAAAAACTGAAATGGTGCCCCCAATGCCAATTTCTTAACCTAATCTCTTTGCCAAAATGAAATCACTCATTCCCATGGCCCTTCCGCTGCCCCCATCTTGCCCCTACCTGGTGCTGCCTGAGGAAATCACCTCACCTAATCTCATTGGTGGTGCACCCCTGGGAGCAGGTGTGTTAAATTTGGTGTTATCACTCTCACACTGTCACATACTGGTGACTGGAAGTTCAACACGGCACCTCATGGCAAAGAACTCTCTGAGGATCTAAAAAGGGTACCACTTGGAACCGAGCCTGAGTTCGGGAAATGTTTTTTTACAGTACAAATTAATTTATGAAGCTATTATGCAAAGTCTCAAGAGACTTCGCAAAGTAATAACTTCGGCTCATCGGAGCCAATACATTCTAACACTGTACGCAGCGCTTACTACGTACAGTATTGAAACAAAGTTACTTGCAAATCGAATTTGGATGTTTCATCTGAAGTCGATTCGCTGATCCCTAGTCATGACCCCAACTTCTCCTCTGCCCAGAGCACTTCAGCAACCAGGGGGACAGCATGGAGCCTCGTGGCAAGTTATCATGCGCTTCTTGGACTACAACGATAAGCAGGAAATCCTGCGGGGTTCAGAAGGGCCAAGATTTTACTGTTTGAGGACTACTCCATGGAGTTTGAGGTGGACTTTTAGCGTTTTCTGCACGACATTGATATGCCAGAATATCCAGTTTACCCAGCTACCATCAGAGTGTTTCTGCCTGATGGAGCCATGAGATCATTCACATCACTTGAGGGGGCTACGCCCTCCAACGTTACTTACCTGAACAAGGAACCTCCCCACTGGCTGCAAGGAACACCTAGTCCCCCAGTTGGCACTCCAAGCAATTTGGAAGGTCCAAAGGTCTCATACACATCTACAAGATCTCCAGCGCGGGCCTCGCCAAAATCCCAAAGACAAGCCAAGAAGAGTCTCTGTAACTCTGGGGAAGGCTAAGGGACATGATTTTCTCATTCTGTATCCTAACCTCCTTATCCTTATAACATTGGAGGACATTGCTCTTTGATATGGGACATAAGTGGACACTGGCTTAATATTCACAAACTACTAGTACCACTATTCTGAGGATTACCAGAAGGGGGAGGGGGAGGAAAGTGGTTATTTTCTTCCTCAGAAAAAAAACAAGGTGCTTTTGCCAAGTTAGTATAGGTAGTTTTATAATAACCCCCATGCCATGCCATTTTTGGGGTTCTGTTACAGGGCTCCATTGTTAATTTCTTATTATTTATTTGTTTTATTTTTCTTTTGCATTGTTGTGTTTTATTGTATATTCTTTACCCACAACTAACTCCCATAGGAGTTTTATTTAACAGGCTTTGTCCTTTTACTATATAGTTGTTTGTTATCGATTATAATGACTTGATATCTCAGCGCCCTCTTGTGTTCTCTTTGGGTAACTACCTGTAGCCACTTTCCATGAAGTTTTATAAATATTTTTGTGATATAAATAAAGCTTATTTTGATATTATTTATAAGATGTTTGTTGTTTGTTTGTTTTGAAGTAATCAGTGTGGAACTTGCACCTTTATGTGCAGATAGGTAATTTTGGTGTGTTTCTATGTCATAGACTGGCTTCATTTAACTTTCTTCTACTGCTGTTTTCTACTGGACCAAGCGCTGGCTTCACCCTGGAGTCTGATATCTCTGCTACATACCAGGTATTTGTATTTGCCCAAGCCGGTGAAGTTATTGGTGTTATTACGGGATACTATTGCAACTTGGAAGGAAGTGACGAAACATTTTCAGTTCTTCCTGAATCCCTATCCCCCCCCCCAAGGTCCCCAGCACAAAGTCCTAGTTCTTTCAGTTTCTGGAAAAGTATTGTGACCCCTTTGCAGTTAATGAATACTTCTAGTAAATCTAGGTACTCTTTGGCAGACCTGGGTACCATTTACCAGATACTGACCTTTTTCCTCCAACACTTAAAAATCTCCACCTTCTGTCACAGGAGACTCAGGAACCTAGACAATGAGGTGGTATACAATCCCTTTGATAACATTATCAATAGACTGGGACATCATCACTCAATTTCCTCCCTATATATGGCCGTTCAGAAGCCTTAGTTGCCAGCACATCCGTCCTCCATATTCAAACATTGGTCCAAAATTCTACACGGGTCGGATGTCTCTGCCAACATTCTGCAAGGTTGGGAGCAGATACGTAAACATGTGGTCTCCAAGATTTGGAGGGAGTCCCGTTTTAAACTTATCCATGGGGCTATTTAGGACTTTAACTTCCCAGTGACATTCTCACACCCTCACCATTTGACAGCATGTCCCCCTATGGGACTCCTAAGGCTCTCAAGGATCACAGTTCCCCATTACATGATTCAACAGCATATACTTCTCCCCCAGGCAGGGAGGGCATACCTCCACAAATGTCTTTGATATTGGATATGTTGGGGGTTTTTTTAGTTTTTTTTTTATAAATTTCTATTCTGTTTTTATAGCACATGATATGTGATTGGTTTGTGTTTCATTGATGATTTCAGTGGGGAAAAAAACTTTTATAAAACCCAAAATGCGTTTGAAAAAAAATATTTATCCCATGCGGAGAATGATGTAATGAAAAAAAAATCAAAATGGCCAAATCATAATTTTTATATCGCTTTACCCAAAAAATTGAATAAATTGTAATAAAAAAGTCACACACTCCAAAATAGCATCAATAAAAACAATGAACTCCAACACAGCTTAGTAGACATAACTATAAAAAAGTAATGGGGGCCATAGTATGATGAAGTAAAAAATAAATTATATATATATGTTACGTTTTTAACTTTTTTCAGCACAAAAAAATTTTTAGCAAAAAAAATATACAAATGTGGTATCTTTCTAATTGTACTAACCCAGAGAATGGAGGGAACAGGTCAGTTTTGCCACATAGGGAATGTCATAGGGCCAAAATTCATAAAACTTGAATAGATTTTTGGGAATTTTTTCCCACCTCCCACTACATTGTATGCCATATTGCATTAGAAAGTACAACTTGTCCCACAAAAAACAAGCCCTCATATGGCTATCCGAACAGAAAAATATAAAAGAGAAGACAGGAAAGAAAAATGAAGATGCAAAAAACGAAAAAACCTCCGGTATTCAAGAGGTTAATGATAAGGAGAACTTTATTGGTGAAAAGTATGCACATACTTTGTTCCATTTGATCTCGACGAGCCGGCCGCTGCCATCTTGGTTGAAGATCTAGCGCAAAATCTCATCATATGTCACCACGCAGAGGATTTCATGCGAGATCTTAAAAGAAAATGGCAGCGGCCGGCTCGTCAAGATCAAATGGATGAGGTATGTCAATTTTATTTTTATTTTTTTGCCGCAATTCAGGAAAAATGTATTTGCTACAACGAGGCACGAGGAAATTCAGCTTTGTGGTGAATCGAATTTCACTGCAATTCAGATCGATTCGATTTGCTAATTATTACAGCACCCACAGGAATAACATCAGAGAACCAGCATACTTGGTAGTACCAATGGCTGATCACTGACATAAAGTCAGGGTGTGATTTAAGTTTTCACAACACAGTCCCTACTCAATGGGGTACACAAACATTAATTGCTGAAATGCACTATTTAGGCCCCCTTTGTGCCACCACACAATAATTATGCCCCGTTAGTGCCCCCTTCACAGGAGAATTCCCCCTTAGTGCCCCCACACAGTAGAATTCCCCCTTAGTCACCCCTTCACATTAGTTATGCTCTCTTACTGCCCCAAGAGTAGTTATTCCCCTTACTGTCACCACAGTAATTATGCCCCTTCATGCCACCACACAGTAGAATGAACCTTTAATTCCACCCCAGAGTATAATACTCCCTTAGTGCCCCAGCACAGTAGTTGTGCCCCTTTAGTGTCCCCACACATTAGGATTTCCCCCATAGTTTTAATAAAATAAAAAAAGTAATACTCACTTAGGCCTATTCCCCAAATAAACAGGAAAGGGATAATCCTCGGCCTGTGCACTCTCCTGCACAGCTCAACAGGTGCGAACAGCAGCAATACATCGCCCCTGCTGCTGGGTAGAGCACCCACCGGGGAATAGTGAATCAGAGAACTCTCTGCTTCACCACGGCATTCAACCATATCTGCATATTCAGGATGCAGATAAAATTGAATTGGGGCATACGTCAGCCATTCTGGAACTGTGGGACTGTCTGAGATCCTACACCCACACATAAAAATATATATACAAAATACATTCACTACACACATCCAAAAATATACACATACACCATAGATACACTGCATTTGGAAAGTCTTCAGATCCTTTCGATTTTTTGACATTTTTTTATGCTGAGGTCTTGTGTGAAAAAATGTTTTCGCAATCATTCTGCACTCAATAAGCCATAATGACAAAGTAAAAACAGAATGTTCAAAATCTTTGCCAATATATTGAAAGGAAATACTAAAATATTACATTGAGTATTTAGACACTTTACTCTGTACTTAGTAGATGCTCCTTTGGAAGCAATTACAACCTCCTATCATTTTGAGTATGATGCCACAAAGTTTGCCACCTAAATTTGGATATTTTTTGCCATTCTTCTGTACAGATCCTCTCAAGATGCCAAGTTGGATGGAGACTGTCAGTGGATAGCCATTTTCAGGTCCCTCCAGAGATATTCAATTGGGTTCAAGTCAAGGCTCAATGTCATTCACAAAGTTGCCCTTAAGCCACTTCTGTCTTGTCTTGGCTCTGTGTTTAGGGTTAGGGTTATTGTCATGTTGGAAGGTGAACATTTGGCTCAGTCTGAGGTCCTTTGCACTCTGAATCAGGTGTTAAATAAGAATTTCTCTGTACTTTACTCCTTTGGGCTTTCCCTCTACCATGACCAGTCTCCCTGTCCCAGCCACTGAAAAAACACTCCCACAGCATGATGCTGCAACCATCATGCTTCACTCTAGGGATGGTATTGAGCAGGTGATGGGCAGTGCCTAAGTTTCTCTAGACATGATGCTTAGAATTAAGCCCAAAAAATTCACACAATTCTGCATTTCAGGCAATTTTTTTCCTCCTTATGGCTTGGTTTTAGTCCAAATATGCATTGTCAGCTGTGAGACAGGAGTGTATCTTTCCAAATCATGTCCAGTCAACTGAATTTGCCACAGGTGGATTCCAATCAAGGTGTAAAAGGGATCTGGACTTAGCTGCCAGTAAGGGGATATTCATACGACGAACATTAAAAACTGCAAAACAGTCCGTTTGTAATGGAGTTTTTCACTGATGCCTTTCTGAGAAACACACATTAAAACCTTTCCCATTCAACAGTATGGAGGCTATCAATTAGTGAAATTTGACAAATTAGAACATGTTCTATTTTTTAAAGAACCTTATTCCCTGGCCATCAAAAACTTTATTTTTATTTTAAATAGACATGTGAATGGAGCCTTAGCAACCAGACCACTACCTCCTGGGATAATCATGGTGTAGTTGGCAGCTGGCCTGCTGGGGTCAGAAACTCTGGTGCAAGTTCAGAATAACAAAAAGGTCACCAAAAATGCACCAAAACAGCAATCTGAACAGTCACTAAGGCTTGAATGCTGATTGTGAGATCCACGAGGCACACTGAAAATATAGATGAATGCAGACACAGGATAGACTGATGGGCAGAGTATCAGTGCAGACACCAAAAGGGCAGGCTGGATGTTTGGCACAAACGCAGACATGGCAGAAAAAAACAGAACTCAAACTTTACACAGGCAGGGTGGTAACAGGACCCTGGGTAAATCACAACAGCACAATACTATCAAAACACCTTTGCTGGTCACAGGGGACCTAAAGGTCAGACACTTTTCCCCATATACCAATTTCAAGCCAATTGGAGCATATTTATTCATGTAGAAACAATTTGGACACAAATCATTTTTTTTTAATTGGACGAATAGGACCCTAAATGTATAAAAAGAAAATTGCTCATCTCTAGATTAGATGATCTAGTAAGAATGTCATGCATGGCAATCTTCATTGTAGTTTGAGTACTGACACATCTAGGTATCTTATTACTCCCATAAAATATAATGAAGATAGCCACATGCATGACCCCCTCACCACCTCATCTACGTCTTCCTTTTACTTACTTACTCATTGTGTCAATTAATTGGGATTTCAGAGATCGACACACAGTGAATCATTTGGGGGGAGGGGGTTAGCATTTCTGGGGCTTCAAGCAAAGTTATGTCTGGGGGCCCCAACCAGGACAGCAAAGCAGGAATCACTATTCCTGAAAGTGGTTGGCTGTTTATCCACAACTAAAAGTTGTGGTCAGTGGCAATTCTATCTTTTTGCTGCCTGAGATGAAAAATCAAAAATCAATCCCCTTCCCTCCAGCTATACTCCTAAAGGCATATTTGAATATGCACCACATACCTCTTACATCCAGTGATGTCTCCTCTGATGTAGACATTCTCTTTTCTCATCTTCTCCATACGGACCAGACCACCATGATGACTTCTTTCATCCATATCTCATCTCTATAGAGTTTGCCACCCAGACATCTTAGGTTTCTACTTTTCCATCATCTTCCCCCTCCTGATGCCCCAACAGTGTTATGCTGCTGCAACTCCCAATACTGTGCCCACTGTGCTCCCCAATACTATACTTACAAAATAATAGTAGTATGTAGATAGTCCCCAAAGTGCTCCTAAAAGTTCCACCAATAATAATTCTCTTCCAGAACACCCTCATTAGTTATTGCGCCCCTACAGCACCCCTAACAGAGATAATTTTCTCGAGGGTGCCCCTATATAAGTAGCAATGCCCTCTATATTGTGTCTAATAATAATAATGCATCCATGGTATCTTGAGTAGTAATAATGCCCCACAATACCACACTAATAATAATGCAGTTATAATTCCCCTTTGTAGCACCTCACCTCCCATTTTTTCCACTGTCCTCAGAGAGTTTTCATGCTGTTATTTGTGGTGTTACATAGGACTGATAACATCTACTTCATAATCCGTACAAAGAATCCTTACTGTATTATCCCTGTTGTATCTCAGATAGTTATCACTGTGTTATCCGTGGTATTACATAGGACTGCTGGTGACATCTACTACATTATCTGTAGCTTGATCAGGTACTAACATGGTTGGAGGCCCATGGATTGAAGTTGAAGCTCCACAAATGCCAATTGTTTCAGGATTGCATTAAATGCCTGGGCCAATTTGTTTCCAAAGATGGGGTTCAGCCTGTGTACTACAAGGTTTGGGCTTTTTTAGCGGGAATTACTGGCAGTAGTTTGGGCCATAACAAAGAAGTTTGCAGATGGTTTGACTGGTACATACTTAACGTTGGCGACCGACAATAAGCAGCTAGTTCATCTGGCAACTCCCAAGTTGGGGGAGTAGGGGCAGCAGTGGATAGCTTAAGGATGTATAACTTTAAGATGCAGCATCGTCCGAGGCTAGAGAATATAAATGTAGATACACTGTACCGTAACCCAGTAGAAAGGCCAATCGACAAAGAACAGGAAGAAGATAAGACACCTAGCTTCAGTCGCCCTATGTGGCCAGAGAGTTCCATAGCAGTTCTGGATGCCAAGTTTGTGCTGGGGGGTTTGAAGTGGACTGGTGGGGTCAGCAGCAAAGCCACCATCAGATAAGAAGAGTACAAGACTGGATCCAGTTGGGACTCACCTCACCTCAGATGAGAAACATGCTCTTTCACGTGACCGGAAAGAGTGCTTTACAGGTTAGTACAGCTACTGTATCCTCTGAAATAGGTCCTACCTGGTAAGTGGTGGTACCCATCAACGAGATGGAGGGAATAGTAAAGTGGGATGCATGAAAAGAAAGGACACATTGGCCTTGCTAAAACCTTTAAATGTCTACAGAGGTACTTATTCCACTCTAGAATGAAGAAGCTAGCTGAGGATTTGTGTACCAGATGCTGGAATTGTGGCCTTGCATGGGCAGTGAAATAGCAGGCTCCAGTAAGAAACATTCTTTTTCCTCTACAACTAATGATGATGAACTACCTCCCTGTAGAGGAATCCATGCGAAGTTAAAAATATGTTAGTCGTTATTGATGACTTTGCTAAGTTTGCAGTTACTATTCCTACCAGGGACTAAACAGCAGAGACTGCCGCCTTGGTCTTCTGGGAGAACTTCATTCTGGCGTATGGCTGCCCTACCCAACTGCACTCTGACCCAGGAGCCTGTTTTGAGGTGAAGGTGACTGAGAAGCTTGTTTGCATTAGTAGAGTAAAAAAAAGAAAGTTGGCCAGACTTTGTAGCTGAATTGGTGTGGGTATAAAAAAGTACCTTTCACTGTACGACAGAGTTACTCGCCTTACATACTTATGTTGGGAAAAATGATAGATGTCCCTTCAGCTTCATGATAGTCCTGAATGAGGGGGAAGTGGAGGAATGGACTCTTCAAACTTGTATGGGGAATCATTGCCAGAAGGTGCAGGAGACATACAACCTAGTCACCCACCCATGGACCCCCGCAATCTGGTGGTGAATCAAGTGTTGAGAGAGCTCCCCTTGCAGGTTGGAGACTGAATGATGGTGAGGAACAAGGCTGCCTGGAGAATGGGAAAGCTATGGTGGTGGTTAGAACCATAGGCTTATGAAGTGGTCCACCAACCAGACCCTAGTATACCAGTCTTCGAGATTAAGCCAGAAGGGCAACAGGAACTCACTTGGATGGTACACTAGGATGTGTTGAGGCCATGCGTCTTAGCGGCCAGACCCCACCAGTGTGCCTCCCAAACAAATGGGAGAAAAACAAAACTGGACTGGTGGCAGTGGATGATTTTGTGGCCCACAAAGAAAAAGTTGCACAGTATGTACAGCGACATAGGGTGAAGGTAGAAAGAGCCAAACGAGACAGTGGCACCATGACCTTGAGGACTATCAGACTGGAAAAGTATACAACTGGCAAAATAACCACACACAAGGGAGACCGCAGAGGAGGAGGGGAAGGAGATTTGAACAAAGTCAGTTTGGATTTACCACTTGTGATTCAGAATCGACTGATGAATCAGCCCACTCCACTTTTTTAGGATCCACCAGAGGCAGAGGAGGAAAAATAGACGGGGTGGAAGGAAACATCACATGTCCCAAAAGAGGCCCTCCACAGACATATGAGGGTCGAACCAAGGAGGCACGGGGGCGTGTAACCAGACGCAAACCGCAGAATTAAATAATCTGGTGGTCAATATATCATCAATTGAACTGTCTGATAATGAAGTGAAGGTTTTGAGCAGGGGTTTGACTTTTTGTCCCTCTGTTACCAATGATTGGTTTGATGTAGAACTTGATTTGCAAAGGTTTTTAGGACATTACGTTTAAAAGGATTTTTTGCCAATGTTGGTAGTGGTACACATAAGATTGATGCTGACAATAATGTGCGGAGGAGGAGGAGATTAGTAGAAAAGATAGAGTCTCATGGTGCCCTGGTTCAATGTTCATTTTGAGAGGTATAGTTTCTTGGTCAACAGGGCCTGAACTCAGTGGTGACCCATCCACTGTCTCCATTAGCAAGGGCGAGCGTATTTTCTGCGTCGTAACGCCATATTTCTGGGCGAACATATGGTCCATGAAGTTGCCGCTGGCCCCAGAGTCTACCATTGCAGAAGTAGATATCCATTGCTTCTGCATCAATAGTTTGATTGGCAGGAAACAGTGTGTCTCTTTTTTCTCCTTCTTGACGTAAGGTGTTACAGATGAGATGGTGTGGATGACGGATTCTTGCAACTCTTCATCTTCAGAGGCGTCAAACTCCTCTTCGGAGGACACTGGATCCGCAATGACCGCTACTGCTCTACGGGGGGGACGTTTGGGGCAGTCAATTAGAAAGTGTCCAGGCTCTCCACAGTAGAGGCATAGATTTTGTTTGACCCTGTGTTCTTGTCGCTTTTCATTTAGTGAGTCAATTTGCATTGGTTCTGGCTCAGGTTCACGGTAGATCCTTCTTTGGGGTTCTTTGACGGCAGATGGTGTGAATGAAGAAGAACGATTTGAGGTCAGAGTTAACGAGCTCCATCTCTCACGTTTACGTTCGGCAATCCGGTTGTCTATACGAATGCAGTGGTCAATAAAGTCATCGAGACCTGCGGGGGCCTCTGCACGTGCCAATTCATCTTTCAATGACCCCGAAAGTCCGTTTAGAAAGAAAGACAGTTTCGCTGCATTGTTCCATGTAGTGTCCACAGCCCATCTCCTGAACTCCATGGCATACTCTGTAGCGGGTCGTTTACCTTGACGTAATGCCATTAACGTTGTCTCCGCCGAGATCTTACGGTTGGGGTCATCAAACATCTGTTTCATTGCCTTGATGAATTCCGCCAAGTCATCCAGCCGCTCGTCTCTTGTCTCGATCAAAGGGCTCGCCCAGGCAACCGCCTTGTGAGTTAATAACATTATGATGCACAAAACCTTCGCCCTGTCTGTAGTAAACTGGGCTGCATGGGCGTCGAAATATAGTTCACATTGATTCAGAAAACCGCAAAACTTGTCACGTTCACCGTTGAACCGGAAAGGCGGTAATTTCGGGAACGTAGTAGCGGCCGAGGTAGGACCCTGTGCTCCCAATTGAAGGACTTGGGCCGTAAGCGTCTGCACCGACCCCTGCAGGGTTTGGATCATTTGTTCTTGAGAATTGATATGGAGAGAAGTCCGTCCCTCAAACGCCTCCCATTGCTTCTTCATATTCTGTATCTCGGAATATAAATTAGCGCTCATCGTCTTTTGCTGCATAAAACGAGTTTCCCAGGTCTCCTTCCCAACGGACTCCATTATGGCTTGAATATTCTGTCACGTTACTAGTGGTGCAGAACTGGAGTCCAATCGTCAGGACAAGTCCCGGGATGCAAGCGAGACGTGACTCCCTGTGTCCGGAGACGCCGGCGCAGTGGGGCTGCGGATGCTGTGCAGGAAGTTGGAGCTAGATGCAGCTTGATATAGCAGAGCCGAGGCAGCGGCGTTCAAGCAGCAGCGTTCGAGCAGGCTGAAGACGTAATGAAGTTGGGGCGTGAAGCAGGATGCACGGCAGGAAGGTATACAGCAAAGCAACAGATAAAGGAACAAACGTGGTAGTGCTTGTTCCAGGGCTAGGATAGCTACTATGCAGGAGCTTAGCAGGATATTCAAGCAATGAAGGTTTGTCCAAACTGGGCTTTTATAGCAACAGCTCATTAGCAATTCAGGCGGGGACATTTAATCAGGCAGCAGGTGTCACACAGAAGTCAGGAGGTTCTTCAAGGCAGATTCTGGGGAAGTTATACTGCAGCACAATAGCCCTGTGGTTAGAGCTGCAGCCCAGGAACAGAAGGTTGTGAGTTCAATCCCGACAGTGTGATTGATTCTGTGGGAATACTTAGGAGAGGTGGTGACAGAGAGAAAATATTGAGGAAAAAAGAATTGAGATGGATTTTTACGTTGAAATCATTGCAGCCCTATGGGATGAATATTGAATTTAATGTGAGTGGTATTGATTAATATCATTTTTGTACATATTCAGTGTATAGCCAATAGTGATTATAAAGTGTTTTAACTATTGTTTTTATATATTTTCTGCAGATGAGAAGCGGACGGTATCGACCTTCGGACACATGGTAACGGCGGAAATGAAAGATTGATCTCCCGATATCAATTATATCTATCAGTGCCTACATAGGGTCTATTGGCCATATTTGGACCTAGATTGCTGGACTGCGGCATTGATGTTATCCCTGATGGGGGCCATATCTATTGCGGCGGACTGTAACGGTGAGGTTGTCAATTATGTTGGCATCCTCCCTATTAGTTGGCCTTGCTAGGTCCTTGGGCTGTAAATAATAGTGACTATGGTTTTGGTGCACCCCCAAAGTAGACCATGATGCCCGATCGCGGTGCAGTTAATTCCAGCGCTGCGCTGAACAGCGATGTGGATCTCCATGGTGATGGAGACGCCACATCAGCACCAGTGTTGGTCACATGGTGAGCACTTCCGGGTCACGTGATCGGAACATGACCACGTGATACAATGACGCACTAAAGAATATGAGCTAGTGTGTGAAGGGTGAGGAATTAGGCAGTGGACATGCGCAATAGCATGAGTGAGACGCCGTGGCCATGTGGAGAAGGTGAGATTACCTGGTGCCACCTCTTATGCTGTCACACGGTTGTGTTCACCACAGGTTGGTTTATAAATGTGACAATTACTACTCTGGAAAGGTAATTGGTTGGTTTTAACTAACAGGTGAAGTGGTATATACCTCTTTGGTAGTGATTGGTTGATTAACATGTGGGTGTTACAATAGACAGTATATATATCTTGGAAGTGTACTTTATATGTATGCTTGATAAAGGCTACCATGTAGCCGAAACGTTGCACTTTATTGGCACAATTTGCACATGTTTATTATGGAATTCTGAAGAATGAAGCCCTTTCTTGTGGAAATGCTGCCGTCAACCATTTTTTGGATACTATTCTGGTGACCTGGATGGATCGGTGGTCTAGGACAGGCTGTTGCATTCCACAGTTGGTCTGAGAAGGTATACGGTGCTGCTTTCAACAATTGCTTAGCACAATCAGGTAGTCTGTCTGGTTCTGACTAGAGATGAGCGAGCACTAAAATGCTCGGGTGCTCGTTATTCGAGTCGAACTTTTACCGATGCTCGGGTGCTCGTTTCGAATAACGAACCCCATTGAAGTCAATGGGAGAATCGAGCATTTTTTGCAGGGGACCAAGGCTCTGCCTAGGGAAGGCTGGGAGAAAACCTGGAAACCTCAGAAAATGATGGAAACACCACAGAAATGGACAGGAAACAGCAGGGGCAGCATGCATGGATGCCTCTGAGGCTGCCTAATCCCACCATTACCCCAAATTCTCAGGCAAAAGCCTGGTGGTTACCCTCATGGCAATTGTGCTCACCCAGACCAAGAAAGGCGAGGCACATGCCCATCACATGTTAGGGAAGCACCCAACTAGGTGCAACGAAGGTCCATCACCGCCAATTTTCAGGGACACGGTAATGGTGACCCACTTAAAAATGCTGCCTGACAACCTGGCGGTGAACCCCTGATTGTCTGTCTTTCAATAAGATTGCAGTGTAAAGCATGGTGGTGAGCCTCAGTAATAAGATTGCAGTGTAAAGCATGGTGGTGAGCCTCAGTATGACTTTTTAGATGGAGATTGCATGTGGTCACGTACTCCCTGGAACCCCATAGTAACCCCTTCTCTGATGTGCTACCCCAGAACATTCTCTGCCCCAATTCGCAAGACCTTTTGCAGTCTCCGTGTGCTGACAGTGGGGATTTACCAGTGTTGTCTGAGGAGGTGGTGGACAATGGCGAGACACAGGTGTCGGGGGGTGAGGTAGTTGTATGGGAAGCAAGTTACAGTGGGGACTCCTTGGGGGGACTTTCTCATGGTGGGACAGATTCAATTGTGTTTAGAAAGGCTGATGGGCTTCCGTCAGCACTGTGTGTATTGAACCCCATGGCCTTTCATAAAAATAGTCTGGCGATGACCCCAAGGCAATTTTCAGGGACACGGTAATGGTGACCCACCTAAAAATGCTGCCTGACAACCTGGCAGTGAACCCCTGATTGTCTGTCTTTCAATAAGATTGCAGCGTAAAGCATGGTGGTGAGCCTCAGTAATAAGATTGCAGTGTAAAGCATGGTGGTGAGCCTCAGTATGACTTTTTAGATGGAGATTGCATGTGGTCACGTACTCCCTGGAACCACATAGTCACCCCTTCTCTGATGTGCTACCCCAGAACATTCTCTGCCCCAATTCGCAAGACCTTTTGCAGTCTCCGTGTGCTGACAGTGGGGATTTACCAGTGTTGTCTGAGGAGGTGGTGGACAATGGCGAGACACAGGTGTCGGGGGGTGAGGTAGTTGTATGGGAAGCAAGTTACAGTGGGGACTCCTTGGGAGGACTTTCTCATGGTGGGACAGATTCAATTGTGTTAAGAAAGGCTGATGGGCTTCCGTCAGCACTGTGTGTATAGAACCCCATGGCCTTTCATAAAAATAGTCTGGCGATGGCCCCAAGGCAATTTTCAGGGACACGGTAATGGTGACCCACTTAAAAATGCTGCCTGACAACCTGGCGGTGAACCCCTGATTGTCTGTCTTTCAATAAGATTGCAGTGTAAAGCATGGTGGTGAGCCTCAGTAATAAGATTGCAGTTTAAAGCATGGTGGTGAGCCTCAGTATGACTTTTTGGATGGAGATTGCATGTGGTCACGTACTCCCTGGAACCCCATAGTCACCCCTTCTCTGATGTGCTACCCCAGAACATTCTCTGCCCCAATTCGCAAGACCTTTTGCAGTCTCCGTGTGCTGACAGTGGGGATTTACCAGTGTTGTCTGAGGAGGTGGTGGACAATGGCGAGACACAGGTGTCGGGGGGTGAGGTAGTTGTATGGGAAGCAAGTTACAGTGGGGACTCCTTGGGGGGACTTTCTCATGGTGGGACAGATTCAATTGTGTTTAGAAAGGCTGATGGGCTTCCGTCAGCACTGTGTGTATAGAACCCCATGGCCTTTCATAAAAATAGTCTGGCGATGACCCCAAGGGAATTTTCAGGGACACGGTAATGGTGACCCACTTAAAAATGCTGCCTGACAACCTGGCGATGAACCCCTGATTGTCTGTCTTTCAATAAGATTGCAGTGTAAAGCATGGTGGTGAGCCTCAGTAATAAGATTGCAGTGTAAAGCATGGTGGTGAGCCTCAGTATGACTTTTTGGATGGAGATTGCATGTGGTCACGTACTCCCTGGAACCCCATAGTCACCCCTTCTCTGATGTGCTACCCCAGAACATTCTCTGCCCCAATTCGCAAGACCTTTTGCAGTCTCCGTGTGCTGACAGTGGGGATTTACCAGTGTTGTCTGAGGAGGTGGTGGACAATGGCGAGACACAGGTGTCGGGGGGTGAGGTAGTTGTATGGGAAGCAAGTTACAGTGGGGACTCCTTGGGGGGACTTTCTCATGGTGGGACAGATTCAATTGTGTTTAGAAAGGCTGATGGGCTTCCGTCAGCACTGTGTGTATAGAACCCCATGGCCTTTCATAAAAATAGTCTGGCGATGACCCCAAGGCAATTTTCAGGGACACGGTAATGGTGACCCACTTAAAAATGCTGCCTGACAACCTGGCAGTGAACCCCTGATTGTCTGTCTTTCAATAAGATTGCAGTGTAAAGCATGGTGGTGAGCCTCAGTAATAAGATTGCAGTGTAAAGCATGGTGGTGAGCCTCAGTAATAAGATTGCAGTGTAAAGCATGGTGGTGAGCCTCAGTATGACTTTTTGGATGGAGATTGCATGTGGTCACGTACTCCCTGGAACCCCATAGTCACCCCTTCTCTGATGTGCTACCCCAGAACATTCTCTGCCCCAATTCGCAAGACCTTTTGCAGTCTCCGTGTGCTGACAGTGGGGATTTACCAGTGTTGTCTGAGGAGGTGGTGGACAATGGCGAGACACAGGTGTCGGGGGGTGAGGTAGTTGTATGGGAAGCAAGTTACAGTGGGGACTCCTTGGGGGGACTTTCTCATGGTGGGACAGATTCAATTGTGTTTAGAAAGGCTGATGGGCTTCCGTCAGCACTGTGTGTATAGAACCCCATGGCCTTTCATAAAAATAGTCTGGCGATGACCCCAAGGCAATTTTCAGGGACACGGTAATGGTTACCCACCTAAAAATGCTGCCTGACAACCTGGCAGTGAACCCCTGATTGTCTGTCTTTCAATAAGATTGCAGTGTAAAGCATGGTGGTGAGCCTCAGTAATAAGATTGCAGTGTAAAGCATGGTGGTGAGCCTCAGTATGACTTTTTAGATGGAGATTGCATGTGGTCACGTACTCCCTGGAACCCCATAATCACCCCTTCTCTGATGTGCTACCCCAGAACATTCTCTGCCCCAATTCGCAAGACCTTTTGCAGTCTCCGTGTGCTGACAGTGGGGATTTACCAGTGTTGTCTGAGGAGGTGGTGGACAATGGCGAGACATAGGTGTCGGGGGGTGAGGTAGTTGTATGGGAAGCAAGTTACAGTGGGGACTCCTTGGGGGGACTTTCTCATGATGGGACAGATTCAATTGTGTTTAGAAAGGCTGATGGGCTTCCGTCAGCACTGTGCGTATAGAACCCCATGGCCTTTCATAAAAATAGTCTGACGATGACCCCAAGACAATTTTCAGGGACACGGTAATGGTGACCCACTTAAAAATGCTGCCTGACAACCTGGCGGTGAACCCCTGATTGTCTGTCTTTCAATAAGATTGCAGTGTAAAGCATGGTGGTGAGCCTCAGTAATAAGATTGCAGTTTAAAGCATGGTGGTGAGCCTCAGTATGACTTTTTGGATGGAGATTGCATGTGGTCACGTACTCCCTGGAACCCCATAGTCACCCCTTCTCTGATGTGCTACCCCAGAACATTCTCTGCCCCAATTGGCAAGACCTTTTGCAGTCTCCGTGTGCTGACAGTGGGGATTTACCAGTGTTGTCTGAGGAGGTGGTGGACAATGGCGAGACATAGGTGTCGGGGGGTGAGGTAGTTGTATGGGAAGCAAGTTACAGTGGGGACTCCTTGGGGGGACTTTCTCATGGTGGGACAGATTCAATTGTGTTTAGAAAGGCTGATGGGCTTCCGTCAGCACTGTGTGTATAGAACCCCATGGCGTTTCATAAAAATAGTCTGGCGATGACCCCAAGGCAATTTTCAGGGACACAGTAATGGTGACCCACTTAAAGGGTTATTCTCATTTTAGACAATGGGGGCATATCGCTAGGATATGCCCCCATTGTCTTATAGGTGCGGGTCCCACCGCTGGGACCCGCACCTATTGCCAGAACGGAGCCCCCGAAGTGAATGAGGGCGCACTGCGCATGCGCAGCCGCCCTCCATTCATTTCTATGGGGCTGCCGAAAATAGCCGAGCACTGGCTCGGCTACTTCCGTCGGCTCCATAGAAATGAATGGGAGCGCACCGCGCATGCACGGCCCGGATCCCATTGATTTCTATGAGCGGTGCGGGGAGCTGCGCCTGGTGGTGGCCGGACCCCCGGAAACCTGGGGTCCTCCAGGCGCAGCGCTCCCCGCTCCGTTCTGGATATAGGTGCGGGTCCCAGCGGTGGGACCCGCACCTATAAGACAATGGGGGCATATCCTAGCGATATGCCCCCATTGTCTAAGATGAGAATACCCCTTTAAAAATGCTGCCTGACAACCTGGCAGTGAACCCCTGATTGTCTGTCTTTCAATAAGATTGCAGTGTAAAGCATGGTGGTGAGCCTCAGTAATAAGATTGCAGTGTAAAGCATGGTGGTGAGCCTCAGTATGACTTTTTAGATGGAGATTGCATGTGGTCACGTACTCCCTGGAACCCCATAGTCACCCCTTCTCTGATGTGCTACCCCACAACATTCTCTGCCCCAATTCGCAAGACCTTTTGCAGTCTCCGTGTGCTGACAGTGGGGATTTACCAGTGTTGTCTGAGGAGGTGGTGGACAATGGCGAGACACAGGTGTCGGGGGATGAGGTAGTTGTATGGGAAGCAAGTTACAGTGGGGACTCCTTGGGGGGACTTTCTCATGGTGGGACAGATTCAAATGTGTTTAGAAAGGCTGATGGGCTTCCGTCAGCACTGTGTGTATAGAACCCCATGGCCTTTCATAAAAATAGTCTGGCGATGTGGGGACTCCTTGGGGGGACTTTCTCATGATGGGACAGATTCAACTTGGGTGGATCAGGCACAGGAACAGATCAATTTTTTTGCGTTTATTTAACTTTTATTTAGCACAAATAACCACAGAGATATTTATTCGTTCTTTTCGCTGCGCAGTCTGGCGTTGGGGTTCGTCACTTTGATGGCGAGCTGTGCCGTTCTCTCCACAATGGTCTTTCGGTTCTTTGAGGAGACGTTGAGGAGATCAGTGAAATTCAGTGAATGACGACGCAGGACCCCAACTTAAAAATTTAGCATCAACCGGTACAGTCGTAAATTATGAGCTTGATCAAGTGTGGCATGTGTTCTCTGTATTCTTCTCAGTTTATTACCGTATATGGCAGCTATCCGGAAAAATAGTTTGGAGAGAGAGAAAGATAGGAAAAAGACGTAAATTGTTTGGAGAGAGGGCCTGTAGGTGGACCTCCGGAAAAATTGTTTGGAGAGAGGGCCTGTAGGTGGGCCTCTGGAAAAATTGTTTGGAGAGAGGGCCTGTAGGTGGACCTCCGGAAAAAATTGTTTGGAGAGAGGGCCTGTAGGTGGACCTCTGGAAAAATTGTTTGGAGAGAGGGCCTGTAGGTGGACCTCCGGAAAAATTGTTTGGAGAGAGGGCCTGTATGGGGCTCTCCTGAAAAATTGTGGTAAAAGTGTGCCAGTTGGACCTCTAAAAAATGGCTTTTTTTTGGTCAGCGTTAGGCAAAGACGACATGGAGGAGGAGGAGGAGTAGGAGGAGTAGAGAAGAGGAATCGGATACATAAGTAATGTTAATCTTCAGCTGCTTTCCCCCGGAGGAGATCTGAATTCCAGTGAAATCCAGGCTTTGTTCATTTTAATAAGCATCAGCCTGTCAGCGCTGTCAGTTGACAGGCGTGTACGCTTATCGGTGATGACGCCACCAGCTGCACTGAATACCCGCTCTGACAGCACGCTAGTGGCAGGGCAGGCCAGCACCTCCAAGGCGTACAGCGCCAGTTCAAGCCACGTGTCCAGCTTTGAAACCCAGTAGTTGTATGGAGCAGAGTGATCGCTACGGACGTTGGTATGGTCAGCTAGGTACTCCCTCACCATCTTTCTGTACAGCTCCCCCCTACTCTGCCTAGACTGGGGACAGGTGACAGTGTCTTGCTGGGGTGACATAAAACTGGCAAAGGCCTTGGAGAGCGTTCCCCTGCCAGTGCTGGACAAGCTGCCTGCTCGGCTCCTCTCTCCCGCTACTTGGCCCACAGAACCATCCCCTCTGCCGCTAGCGGCGTCAGATGGGAAGGATTGTTTCAGCTTGTGCACCAGGGCCTGTTGATATCTATTCACTCTCATACTCCTGTCCTCTGCCGGGATGAGAGTGGAAAGGTTCTGCTTATACCGTGGGTCCAGGAGAGTGAACACCCAGTAATCGGTGTTTGAAAAAATGCTTCTAACGCGAGGGTCACGGGATAGGCAGCCTAACATGAAGTCTGCCATGTGCGCCAGAGCGGGATAGTGAGGCTGATAATGGCGGCATCGCCGCTGACCATCTGTGTTGACTCCTCAAAGTTGCTCAACACCTGGCAGATATCAGACATCCACGTCCACTCCTCATTGTAGACTTGAGGAATCTGACTGACCTGACTACCAGTTCTGGTGGAAGTTGACATCTGGCAGTCTACAATCGCTCTGCGCTGCTGGTAAACTCTGGATAACATGTTTAATGTTTAATTCCATCTCGTGGGCACGTCGCACAACAGTCGGTGAGTGAGCAGTTGTAGGCGGCGCTGCGCTGCCCTGAGAGTGGCAGCATCTGTGGTCGACTTGCGGAAATGCACACAGATGCGGCGCACCTTGGTGAGCAAATCAGACAGATTGGGGTATGTCTTGAGGAACCGCTGAACTATTAGAATGAACACGTGGGCCAGGCATGGCACATGTGTCAGTCTGCCGAGTTGCAGAGCCGCCACCAGGTTACGCCCGTTGTCACACACAACCATGCCTGGCTTGAGGTTCAGTGGTGCCAGCCACAGATCGGTCTGCGCCGTGATGCCCTGTAACAGCTCTTGGGCGGTGTGCCTTTTGTCACCTAAGCTCAGCAGTTTGAGCACCGCCTGCTGGCGCTTACCCACTGCACTGCTGCTGCGCCTAGAGCTACCTACTGAAGGCGCCGTGCCCACGGATGGTAATTCGGAGGAGGAGGTGGAGGAGGAGGAGGGGTCGGAGGAGGAGGCATAGTACGTCTGAGAGACCGTGACCGAGGTAGGCCCCGCAATCCTCGGTGTGGGCAGTACATGAGCGGCCCCAGGGTCAGTTTCGGTCCCAGCCTACACCAAGTTAACCCAATGTGCCGTCAGTGAGATATAGTGTCCCTGCCCGGCAGCACTTGTCCACGTGTCCGTGGTTAGGTGGACCTTCTCAGAAACAGCGTTGGTCAGGGCACGGATGATGTTCTGTGACATGTGCTGGTGTAGGGCTGAGACAGCACATCGGGAAAAATAGTGGCGGCTGGGGACCAAATACCGAGGGGCACCCACCGCCATGAGATTGAGAAAGGCCTCGGTCTCTACCAGCCTATAGGGCAGCATCTCAAGGCTCAGCAATTTGGAGATGTGGACGTTGAGGGCTTGGGCATGTGGGTGAGTGGAACTGTATTTCCTCTTGCGCTCCAGCGTCTGCTGTAAAGACAGCTGAACGCTGCGCTGCGGCACATTGGTGGACACTGTGGAGGATCGTGGAGGCGAAGGTGTGGTTTTCCGGCGGGAGGCGCTCGTGCCGGGGTCCTGGGCAGGGGGTTGACTAGCAGAGGCAGCAAGTGACACAGGGGAAAAAGCAGTGGTGTGACCCGCAGGAGGTGGTGAATGGCCTTGGTTCCATTGAGTGGGGTGTTTAGCACTCATATGCTTGCGCATGCTGGTGGTGGTTAGGCTAGTAGTGGTGGCACCCCTGCTGATCCTGGTGTGGCACAGGTTGCACACCACAGTCCGTCGGTCATCCTCACTTTCTTTAAAGAACCTCCAGACTTGCGAACATCTAGGCCTCGCCATGGGAGCTTCACTACGTGAAACAGTTGCTGCTGATGCACCAGCTCTGGCCCTACTTCTCCCTCTGGCCACACCACTGCCTCTTCCAATATGTTCTGGTGCAGCACTCGCCTCCGCCTCAGAATCACTGTCTTCACTCGGCTTATCAACCCAGCTTGGGTCAGTCACCTCGTCATCCTCCGATTCTTCAGTCTTCTCCCCCCTCGGACTTCCTGCCCTGACAACAACTTCACCACTGTCTGACAACCGTGTCTCCTCATCGTCCGACACCTCTTTACAAACTTCTTCCACTAACTCAACATTGTCATCATCATCATCATCACCACCCACAGACTGCGACAGTTGGAAAACTTGGGCATCGGGAACGAGGTCAGCAGCAACCTGAAAAGTGGTTTGTGACTCTGGGAAGGGTCCAGAAAACAGTTCCTGAGAGTATGCTGGATCGCATTCCAAATTTTCCTGGGAGGGGGCAGACTGGGGGGAAGGAGGTTGAGGTGGAGGAGCTCTCTTGGGTAACGTGGGTGGACTGCGTGGAAGACTGACTGGTGGACAAATTACTTGAAGCATTGTCCGCAATCCACGACATCAGCGGTTCGCACTGTTGTGGTTTCAACAGTCCTCTACCACGTGTCCCTGTAAGTTGAGACATGAAGCTAGGGAGTGTAGCTGTGCGGCATTCCTCTGCTCCCTCATCAGCAGGTACTGTCTCACCCTGCCCAGGACCACGGCCTCTGCCCTTTGCAGTAATTGAATGCCAACGGCCAACGCCAACGCCCTT
This sequence comes from Rhinella marina, assembly GCA_900303285.1. NCBI lineage: Eukaryota > Metazoa > Chordata > Amphibia > Anura > Bufonidae > Rhinella > Rhinella marina. The sequence goes on from ONZH01013325.1 coordinate 35,992, forward strand.
GTCCTCGACCCTTAGCCCTGGGGTTCAACATTTTCTGTATATAAGTGTATTTTATAAAAAATAAATGGGCCTGCTATACTGAAACCCACAAACTTGTTCAGTCTAGTTGAATTAAGTGACGTACAGAAAGTGTCACCTGGACAGAAAATACGGATTGTAGTGAGTGTACTGAACTGTGACACACAGAATGGTATATATTTTTTTTTAGTTTTGTTTTTTTGGGAACGTGACGTGCAGAAACTATCGTAGAGCTAACTGACACCCTGCTGACAGTCAGGTGGCTATTTTGACTGCGACCCAGACAAATGTCGCACAGAGATTTTTGGGATCAAGCTATATACGTGGAAGCAAAAGACCTGGTTGTATTAAGTGACGTACAGAATTGTAGTGAGGACTGTAGTGAGTGGACTGAACTGTGACACACAGAATGGTTCCACGCAGCTGTGTGAAATGGATTTGTATCACTTAGCTAAAACAACAAAAAAACTATTTTTTTTTATATATTTGTTTTTAGTTTTGTTTTTTTGGGAACGTGACGTGCAGAAACTATCGTAGAGCTAACTGACACCCTGCTGACGGTGGCTATTTTGACTGTGACCCAGACAAATGTCGCACAGAGATTTTTGGGATCAAGCTATATACGTGGAAGCAAAAGACCTGGTTGTATTAAGTGACGTACAGAAAGTGTCACCTGGACAGAAAATACGGATTGTAGTGAGTGGACTGAACTGTGACACACAGAATGGTTCCACACTGCTGTGTGAAATGGATTTGTATCACTGAGGTAAAACAACAAAAAAACTATTTTTTTTATATATTTTTTTTTTAGTTTTGTTTTTTTGGGAACGTGACGTGCAGAAACTATCGTGGAGCTAACTGACACCCTGCTGACGGTGGCTATTTTGACTGCGACCCAGACAAATGTCGCACAGAGATTTTTGGGATCAAGCTATATACGTGGAAGCAAAAGACCTGGTTGTATTAAGTGACGTACAGAAAGTGTGACCTGGACAGAAAATACGGATTGTAGTGAGTGGACTGAACTGTGACACACAGAATGGTTCCACACTGCTGTGTGAAATGGATTTGTATCACTGAGGTAAAACAACAAAAAAAACTATTTTTTTATATATTTTTTTTTAGTTTTGTTTTTTTGGGAACGTGACGTGCAGAAACTATCGTGGAGCTAACTGACACCCTGCTGACGGTGGCTATTTTGACTGCGACCCAGACAAATGTCGCACAGAGATTTTTGGGATCAAGCTATATACGTGGAAGCAAAAGACCTGGTTGTATTAAGTGACGTACAGAAAGTGTCACCTGGACAGAAAATACGGATTGTAGTGAGTGGACTGAACTGTGACACACAGAATGGTTCCACGCAGCTGTGTGAAATGGATTTGTATCACTGAGATATAACAATAAAAAAAAGGGGTTATATATGGCGGTAGCTGCACTATTAGTGCCAGCCAGCCAAGCCAGGAGACAAAAAAAAAATTCTTGTAGCCCTTAGAAGGGCTGTTGGGTTCTTTGTGGGTGATTCCTGCCTAACAGAGAACTAAATGCAGGCCCTAACACTCTCCCTGAAACGCAGCAGCTCTATCCCTAACGACATCCAGACAGCATCTGAGCCGAGCACCGCGGCCAGTCCGTAGTATATTCCAGGGTCACCTGCTATCGACATGTAACGGCTCAACGTGATGCTGGGTGTACCGCAGAGTCTCCTGGCTTGTGATTGGCTGAGTTTATAGGCGCCAAAAATGCACGATGCGGAAGTTGCCATTTCCTCGAGTATGTCGAGATACTCGTCCGAGCAGCGAGCACTTACGAGTACCCTAATACTCGAACGAGCACCAAGCTCGTACGAGTATGCTCGCTCATCTCTAGTTCTGACCCATTTACATATGACCCAGTTTTTGTGTTTTGTCTCTTGGTGCTTGTCTGTCTCTCTACCTTAGTAGTATAGGGACTGTCAAAAAGTTGCAGTCTTACTACCTAGGGCTTGTACTGCAAGTAGGTAGGGAAAGTGGGCTGGATTCTAGGTCAGCGCTCACAGTCCATGTCTGTCCCTACTTACAGGTGTTACAGTTATTATATGGATATGTCCTTTCTCACCTTTGTTCTTGCCTCAATATAGCCTGAGATGTGTGGAGCGAGATGACTAGCTTTGAAAAAAAAAGAGGAATTTAAAATATTTCTTATTAGGTATAATGACTTTATGATCAGTGAAGAGTAACACAGAGGAGGCCTTTGGTAGTGGCACCCCCTCTGTTAAGCTGCCTCTTGGTAGATGCGGCCCTGTTTATGGCCACAGAACTACACAACAGCCAGTCACATTAAAACTATATAGCAGTGACATCCTGAAAGTTTCTCCATTGGAAACATGTTGATGCTCTTGTGACTTTTCCATAATTTTCCAGAAACAATGATTTTACAGCTATCATGTAGCCCTAACCTCAACTTGATTGTGAAACTTATCTTAATATCGTAATTACAGAAACCAAGGCACACAAATAAGTACAACCTGAGACAACGTTTTTGTGGCCAAAATTTGGTCCAATCCCTGGACATTGGCATATGGTGATCGAGCCACTGAATGAAGCGCCACATGCCAACTGCATGCTTCATCGAGCAGTGTGATCACTATATACTTGTATTCCTTCTGCTAACTCTCCAGGCCGTGAACAAGGTTCAGGGATTGGACCAACATGTTGGCCGAGGATATACTTATTTGCTGGATGGATAAAGAATAAATAATTACCACATTTCTGTGTGCTTTGGTTTCTGAAATTACAGTATTTGGAACGTTTCTTACTACCGAACACCAGACACACCAAAGAAGTCAGTGTGCCTGCCATAATCCCAATATTCTTCTTAAATATGACTCCCAAACATCAATATACTATTTAAAATAATGCAATTTATTTTTTTTTATAAATAAAAACAATAGTAATAAGAGGTATTTTATAGTTGAGCTTGTTATCCACCGTATAATATGAAACAAAAAACATAATTATAGACATTTTATCATTTACTTTTATTATTTTAGTTTATTATTTAATTTACAATTTTTCTCATGTAAATCTAAAGACTATAAAGTCAGTTGCACAAAAATATATATAAAGTACAAGCAATAGCAAAATCAGAAATGAAAAAGCAATGTGATCATGATTGCAGTTTTTACGTGTCCATTCTGATTACATGAAGCATCTGAATCAATTAAAAAGAAATGAAAGCTGTGTTATTTTGGGTGTGATTATTATTATTATTATTATTTTTACTGGAAAGAATAGTAGTGTTTGTGGTACTTTTTTCTTTTTAATTATTATCTTTAGACAATGGATAAATAATATAAATATGTCATTATAAAAAAATATATGTTTTTGTGCTGTTTTACAGTTTTCAGCTAGGAGTAGATTGTGCAGGAATAAATATTATGAAACATTTATTCTGAGACTTTTTAAAAACTTTCAGGTAATGTCTTCCAGCTATGATTGGATCTGGTCTAAAGCTCTGCTCATATTTTCCAAAAAAATTGTATTCCTATTTTACTTCATTGTGGTTTACTTTACTGAACATTGCATTTTTTTGGCACACGGTTGCTCCTGTTGACATACGTACATATTTCATTTGTAATCCATACTTAATCTAAGGGCTCACGTATACGGATGCATTATGGATCTCATAATGTGGTATGTGTCCATATATCTTTGTGTACTTTTGACTTTTATATAGGGGTTTATTTCTGCATGCTTCATTAATCCCACAACATAGCAATGACACTAGGAGAGAATAGACTTTTGAGCCATAAAATGTCAGAGGGGTCCTCTAAGCTATCCAATAGGGACTTTTGTATTCATAGTGAATGTGAATGAATATGGTCCTACTTTTCTTATTTATTGTACAGTATTCCAATATAATACAAAATCTTTTTTTTCAGTCTTCGCCCTGTTGACCTATATACAGTGATCCCTCATACTCCACATATAATGGTCTTTTCTGACCCATCGCAAGTTGAAACTAGATACAATTTACAATGTCTCAGACTCAAATCCAACCAATCAAGGTCACTTCTCTGGTACAATAGCTGTATTAGTTGCTAGTTAGAAACACCATGATGATTTGTATATTGCAGACGCTCCGATACTATCAATGTCCAATGGCACAAGCGTTAACAGCTTTTGTGTCTCCTTCTTACTTTACTGGAGGTTCTTTCATTCTTTGACCATGTCCCTGAACAATGACAAATCTCAGTTAAATCGGACTGACATGAGTTCCTCTGTGAGGGGAAAAATGCTGACCTGTGTATTCTTAAAAAAGTCTGAATACTTTGCAGATACGATTCTCTGTTGTTTCTTTCATTTTTAAATAAAATTATGTAACAAACAGGTAACAGGTGACAACCAATGATGCCATAGGTTGAAGCTAATATGGCTACTATCTGTACAGAAGGCAGATAAGTGCTACTAGTATTATTCATATAGATCGGGATAAAGAGAATCCACACAAACATATAGACCAGCATGCTAAAGGTGATGCATCGAGCCTCATTGTACTTCTGAGGTAATTTTCTGCCTCTGTAAGCTAGAAGGAAACATATAAATGCCAGAAGCCCAATGTAGCCAAGCATGATGGCAAAGGCCACATAGGACCCTTCATCACATTGCCAAATTAGGAGCTCTGGTATTTTATCAATGACAATAGCTAAAGGACTTTTGCACAAGAGCCATATTAAACAAATAATCAACTGGATGCTGGTTAAAAAAATAATAATAGCTAATGGTTTAAAGGCAGAACCCATTACCCTCTGACCGCTGTTCCCTGACTCAAATGCCAAAATGATTCGCAAAGATTTGATTAAAATGCAAGAAACAGTAATGGTAAAACTAATGCCGAAGAGCGGTTGTCTGACTCGACAAATAATGTCGACTGGTTTACCAATAAAAAGTGCAGTGCCTGCTAAATTCACCAGTAGCGATATGTTTAGTATGTAGGTGTAAGTACCCCCTGCTGCTTTTACTGCTGGGGTGTCAATATACTTTATGAATAAAATTCCAATTACTGACACCAGTAGAAACCCAATACTTGAAAATGTCATCAATGTTATAGCAAATGGGTTTTTCCAGTGGAAATATTCCTCTGTCCTGTTCTCACATTGAGAGCTTCCATTTCGTGACCATTGATGCTCTGAACACTTTAGACATTGAGCCAGATCTATGAAAAGAAAACATGGAATTGGATCATAGATATGCAAAGTAAGGCAACAAAATTACTAAAGTTGGTAAAGAAACCTGGAAACCTGTCATGAGAACACTTTAACAGGATTTAAGTAATTCAGAGTGACTAGCAGTACTTAAGAGGAAATGGCACATGATCAGAAGCATATAATAAAGCTCCTAGGCCCTTTTAGGTCCACCTGTTCTATGCAACCTTATAGCCAAATGTTCTCTATGCAACTTATAGCCAAATAAATGATGTGTCGCTACTTGTATCTATTTATGTGGTGCTTTCAAACAAAAAAAAAGTATTAACAGTATTCTAAAAAAAATTCCATTTTGTGTGAGCAGGAAAATCATAGGCCTGGTGCTGTTTACCCAACTTGGGTCCCCTCCCTCCATTTTCACCCTGGCCATCTCCCTTCCGGATTCTGCCCCATAGTTTTTTGTTTTTTTTTTATATACAGCCATGTCACAACTGTACCCCAGCCATATTCTGTGAAACACCACAGATAAAAAAATGGTACCTCTCTGAGTACAGATCATGTAGTACACATTACCTGTGTAGTACCCCAGATCTGGGGGTATTACAAATTTTGCATTGTTATCTGTGATATGTTTTACTGGTTGCTTCTGGCAGTAGCTACCAGCAAGGAATGATGGCAAAAGGTTGGCAGGAACAGGGTTAACCAGTCTGTTTCTACCCTCTTGGTAGGAGTGGGCTGGTCCTACTCCCTGCCAAGAGGGGGGGGCCTGTGTAGAGACAGAGAGGAAAGGAGGCAATCTGCAGGGCTCCTGCTCCTGATACAGGATTCTTCAGGGAGAACTCCAAAAGTCTCAGGTAAAGCCTTGAGGATAAGACAGCAGAATGAACAGATCTGATCAGCATCTACAGACACTGCTGTAAGGTGAGGAACTACAGTGAAGCCACCCATCACTAATCAATCACTAGGCCAGAATCACCTAAGGGCTGAATTGCCACCAACCAACCTGCCTCCATATCTAATAACATATATAATTCCCTGCTGAGGAGTACAGAATTAAGATATGGCTGGCCAGGACTGTGTCAAAATGTGGAAGGATGTATTAGCAATGGCCCTCTCATTTCTTTCGCTCACACACGACTGAGCTAGAGATGGACCCAAGTGTAACTCCTAGCTTACTATATGGGTAGAGTCACGATAGTTAACACTGACTAGTCCATACAAAACTATACTAGATAGTAAAAAACATTAGAACATAACACTTAAAGGGTTTCTGTCACCACCTTTGAGCATATTAAACAGGATGACATTTCCAATGTGGAAATGTCACCTGATGCTAAATATGTAATTTATTTTATTGCCACTTGCCATGTTTTTGTGTATTATTAACTTTTATGATATGGTAATTAGCCTCCTAGGAGCAGGGGGGGTGGTACCCCTGCTCCTAGAGGCTCCGTTTGCCCACCTTGAAAAACGCCTTCTTTTTCTTGATTGACAGGGCCAGGCAGCTCGCTCCATTTGCTGCCGGCCCTGTCCGATCCAAATCCCGCGCCTGCGCCGTGCGTCCTTCATTCGGTGCAGACACAGTAAGTGTAGCAGGCTGCCAGGCTCCGGCTTCCTCATTGCGCCTGCACCGACTACGTCACAGTCCACCCGGAAGAGAAGGCAGCACAGGCACAGTGAGGAAGCCAGGAGCCTGCTACACTCACTGCGCCTGTGCCGAATGAAGGACGCACGGTGCAGGTGCGGGATTTGGATCGGACAGGGCCGGCAGCAGATGGAGCGAGCTGCCTGGCCCTGTCAATCAAGAAAAGAAGGCGTTTTTCAAGGTGGGCAAACGGTGCCTCTAGGAGCAGGGATACCGCTCCCCCTGCTCCTAGGAGGCTAATTACCATATCACAAAAGTTAATAATACACAGAAACGGGGCCAGTGGCAATAAAACGAATTACATATTGAGCATCAGGAGACATTTCCACATTGGAAATGTCATCCTGTTTCATATGCTAAAAGGTGGTGACGGAAACCCTTTAACACTTCAATGACAAGAACAATTTGCAAGTACCCTATTCTGGGGTACAACATTTGTAAACGCACAGCACTAGGAGAAATGGGCCAGCTTTCGCTCTTGTCCAAGATTTTTAATTAGCTCAGTTAACCCCTTTAAGGAGTCCAATTTCTCACAAAACAAATTCAATATATGGTGACATGCTAGCAAAACTCTGGGCAGGCTGCACTACAACTTACAACTAGTGGACAGCAGGACACAGATACATATAGGATAGGTATCTAGATATCTCATAACATTGTATTGTGACATTATGCTTTTTTCAAACATTATGCTTTTTTCAAAAGGTAAGGAACTGTATTGGATTCAAACACAAAGGACCACCAAATTACTGAAGTCTGCCATAATGACAAATATCATGCAATATGTTACTGAATGCTTAATTTGCAAGGTTGGATGAGAATCCTCTGGTAAGCGCAAGTTTGGGAATCCTAATCAGACCTGCCCTACAATAGGGTATCATGTGTATAGTCTTTGCATGCAATGATAGCAGAGATTACAGCTAGGTCATGCAATTGTTGTGTATAGGCAAAGTAAGCCACTCAGCCCGGTGATAATAGTATTATAATTAGCATTCCTGTAAAGGGAAGTCCAATAATAGTTAATAATATGTTCAAGTTGTGCAATAAATTCCAAATTCCCGATATATTCTGTATATATTAAGATTTATGTGATGAAACACAGCCACAGAAAATTTGACATACAGACCTTATATAACCCTTTAATTTACATAACTTTTACCTACCACTTGTAGGAGCATAATATCCTTCGCCACATAAAACACATTCATAGCAGCAGGAAATTTCAGAGTGTTTTTTGTTAGTTCCTGGTGGGCATGTTTTTGAACAGTTTGAAAAAGGTACCTGGAAGAAATGTAAAATGAGTGTATTCACTGATGCAAATGGTGCTGAAATTATTATAGGGGGGGGGGAGGTGTCAATATCAGATCGACAAGGTTTTGTTTGATACCTCACTTGTTTTCACTAGTTGCAGCGACAGAATAAGGCACCCGAACCACACAGCTCTATACACTGCCTAGTGGCCATGCCTGGTTACTGCAGTTACTAGCTTTGCTGCCAGTAAATTAAAAAGAAAATCATTACAATATTGCAACATATCAGTAAAACCATTGACAGGCTGCAACAAACATCATAACCACTGGGTGGATACACATAGACTCATATATAGCTAGGATATCTCATGGAAAACTGTTTTATTTTCTTTTTAAATGGTCGTCTCATACCACACATTAGTACCACATAGCCAAAAGACCTGTTGGCGCTTCAGAAACTTGAATTATAGGTTTGAAAGATAACAGCAAATGTTGAGGGGAGGAAATAAATTGCTAACAGGTGGATCTGGTAATGGCCTGTATCTCTCTGCCCACTAAAAAATGCATGCATGCACAGCTGAAAAAAAATGTATGTTTATAGTGGTTTTGAGAGGAATAGGTGTCAGCTAAAGGAGCATTCAGGCCAACAGTCATCTTAATGGTTTTTCCTGCCTTATAAACTTACAGCTATTTCCCAGCCTGCAGGGAGAGTGTATCTTGGCGTACATCGCGAGTGCGATGCGTGACGTGAACGCATAGCACTCGCACTGAATCCTGACCCATTCATTTCAATGTGTCTATGTACATGAGCATTTTTTTCACGCATCACTTGTGTGTTTTGTGTTCTATATTCTGCATTTTTCACGCAGCCCTGGTCCCATAGAAGTGAATGGGGCTTCAGTGAAAAACGCAAGCAAGCGTAGATGCAGTGCGTTTTTCACTGATGATTGCTAAGATATGTTGTTTGTAAATATTCAGTTTTTTATCACGCGTGTGAAAAACGTATCAAAACGCATTGAAGCCGTGCGGAAAAACTGAACAACTGAATGCAATCGCAGACAAAACTGACTGAACTTGCTTGCAAAATGGTGCGAGTTTCCCTGAACGCATCCGAACCTAATACGTCACGCTTGTGTGAAAGAGGCCTAACTGTGTGTCAGTATGACAGGTAGGTGACAGGCGTCACTCTTAGGCCCCTTTCACACGAGCAACTTTTCCGCATGGGTGCAATGCGTGACGTGAACGCATAGTTCCTGCACTGAATCCTGACAAATTCATTTCAATGGGTGTGTGTACATGCGTTTTTTTTTTCATGAAAAACACAGCATGTTCTTCAGGGCTTGTTCACACGGCCGTTGTGTGGCCGTGCCCGTGCTGCAGACCGCAAATTGCGGTCCGCAGTGCATGGGCACCTACTGTGGTGCTTCTGCATGCGGATCACGGACCCATTCACTTCATGGGATCTATGTTTTGTTCGAGATAATGGGTCCGCGATCCGTGATGCAGGATTCACACCATATGCGGGCCGCAATACGGCCACGGCCACACAACGGCCGTGTGAACAAGCCCTTATTCTGCCATTATTTACGCAGCCCTGGCCCCATAGAAGTGAATGGGGCTTCAGTAAAAAACGCATTGCATCCGCACTTACTTCAGGATGCAACATGTTTTTCACTGATGATTGCTAAGAGATGCTGTTTGTAAACCTTCAGTTTTTTATCACGCGCGTGAAAAATAAATCAAAACGCATTGCACCCGTGTGTAAAAAACTGAACAACTGAACACAAACGCAGACAAAACTGACTGAACTTGCTTGTAAAATGGTGCGAGTTTCCCTGAACGCATCCGGACCTAATCCATCACGCTTGTGTGAAAAGGGCCTTAGACTCAGTTCACACTTCGCTTATCTGGTCAGTTATGGTTCAAAAACTGACCAAATAACTCAAGTGTGAACTCAAGTTGGGCACCGCAATAATACCACTTAGGCCCCTTTCACATGAGCGAGTTTTCAGCGCGGGTGCAATGCGTGACGTGCACTGAATCCTGACCCATTCATTTCAATGGGTCTGTGTACATGAGTGTTTTTTTTCACGCATCAGTTCTGCGTTGCGTGAAAAACACAGCATGTTCTATATTCTGTGTTTTTCACACAACCCTGGCCCCATAGAAGTGAATGGGGCTTCAGTGAAAAATGCATTGCATCCTGAAGCAAGTGCGGATGCAATGCGTTTTTCACTGATGGTTGCTAAAGCCTCTTTCACACAAGCGTTGTGGATTTGTTCAGGATGCGTTGCGGATGCGTTTTTAACACACCCGCATTCATTTCTATGGAGCCAGGACGGCATGAAAAACGCAGAATATAGGACATGCTGCGTTTTTCACGCAACGCAGAAGTAATGCGTGAAAAAAAACGCTCATGTGAAAAGCCCCATTAAAATGAATGGGTCAGGATTCAGAAATCTCACCTGTGTGAAAGGGGCCTAAGGCCTCTTTCACACTAGCGACAGTCTGCTGGGCGCTGTAGGAAATTGTCATAGCGGCGCGCCTCCTGAGCATGAAGATGTGCCTAAAAAAGGGGCCTAAGGCCTCTTTCACACTAGCGACAGTCTGCTGGGCGCTGTAGGGAATCGTCATAGCGGCGCGCCTCCTGGGCATGAAGACGTGCGGCCTGCCTGCCTGGAGTATGTAAGTATGTATGTGTTTATGTGTATGTGTGTGTATGTATGTCTGTATGTATGTATGTATGTGTAGGTGACGGATCCATCCTGAACTCCATTGAAAGTCAATGGAGGGCGGATCCGTTTACCATTGTGGTCACACCAGACGGATCCGTCCCCATTGACTTGCATTGGGGGTCATTCCGGATCCGTCTTGGTGCGGATGCCTGGACCGGAGAGAAAACAGCAGCATGCTGCGGTTTGTTCTCCGGTCTGAAGACTTCAGTTCAGTTTTGTCCCCATTGACAATGAATGGGGACAAAACTGAAGCGTTTTTTTCCGGTATTGAGCCCCTATGACGGAACTCAATACCGGAATTTAAAAACGCTAGTGTGAAAGTAGCCTAAGAGATGTTGTTTGTAAACCTTCAGTATTTTATCACACGCGTGAAAAACGCATCAAAACGCATTGCACCCGCACGGAAAAAACTGAACGCAATCGCAGACAAAACTGAGTGAACTTGCTTGCAAAATGGTGTGAGTTCTCCTGAACGCACCCTGAACGCATCAAGACCTAATCAATCGCACTCATGTGAAAGAGACCTTTTCAAACGCGAGTGAAAAAACAACTTGTCCCGCAAAAAACAAGCCCCCATATGGATATGTGAATGGAAAAATAAAAAAGTTATGGTCCCAAGAAGGGAAGAAAAATGAAAACGCAAAAATGAAAAGAAAACTCCTGTATCTTAAGGGTTAATGAGACCTTGAATCAGAGGAAAAGTAAATAAATCAACTAATCTTACTAAGGGGCCACTCCTGGATGGCAGCGGCATCTGGAGCAGGAGGGGTAAGTTGAGTTTTTTTAATGTCTGCTCTGAGCATGGGGGTCTGATCTGAGGTCTGCTTAGGGGGGGTTATTCACATTCGGGGTCTTTTATGAGGTCTGCTTGGGAGTCATATTCACATTGGGGCTCTGATCTGAGGTCAGCTTGGGGGTCTTATGAACATTGGGGATCTGAGCTGATGTCTGATTAACTTTGGGGGTTTGATTGAGGCTGTAAGCTGCGGTCTGATTAACATTGCAGGTCTGACTGGGGGTCTGACCTGAGGTTTGATGGAAAATATTTTTTTTCTTATTTTCATCTAAAACCTAGGTGCGTCTTATGGGCAGGTGCGTTTTATAGGGAAAAAAATATGGTATACATTTCTATTGAAGTGATGTCTAAAGTTATTTTAGGCCAGGCTGAAATTGCAGTTCTTCTAACAACGCAATCAAAACAAAAGTTCCATACACTTAGCATCTGGGTATGCAAAAGGGTATGCAAAAACGGAGCATACATCTGCTCTGTAAAACCTTATGCATACAGTACAGTATACATTCTTTCTACTTTATAATTGGTTTTATATTTCGAAGTATAAGGCCTATAGCAGATGGGAAGGGATCTGTAGTATTATGTTTCTGGGTCATTCCAGCAGGACATAACTCACTATAACTCACTCATGCACCCTGCTAAACATGAGATGTTTTATTGCTTTGTCTACTTTTCTAGTTTTTACACTTGTTAGGTAACCAGTGTATTAAAAAGTATAAACATCACAAACATCAAACTTATTTATTTTACTACCCTCACTAGTGTGATTTAGATGTTCACTAATATTTCTAATTATTAGATTTCTAATTATTAGATTTGAACGGATTTTGGAGATTGAGAGGAAGAAATAATAAAAAAATAAATAAAAACTGAGAAACTACAGAAAAAAATTTGTTCTAGGATACAAAATTTTTAAGGCCAGTTGGAGCACTTTAGGCTACGGTAGAATCAATTCGGATCCAGATCAAATTCATAGTGATTCATTCATCTCTCATTGGCAGACTGTTTTTTCAATAGTTCACAAATCTTCTCAAAAAGCTGTTGACTGCTTTACAATAATGCGCTATAAAGAAGTAGGGCTGTACTGTACTTATAAATTAAAGGGGTTCTGTAGTTCTCTAAAACTGATGATCTATCCTCTGGATAGATCATCAGCATCTGATCGGCGGCGGTCCGACACCCGGGACCCCCGCCAATCAGCTGTTTGAGAAGGCAGTGGCGCTGCAGGATCACTGCGGCCTTCTCTGTGCTTACCGCAGGCCCAGTGATGTCACGACTAGTATCATTGGCCTGGGCGGGGCTAAGCTCCATTCAAGTGAACAGAGCTTAGCCCTGCCTAGGCCAGTGAAACTAGTCGTGACGTCACAGGGCCTGAGGAAAACACAGAGAAGGCCGCGCCGCTGCCTTCTCAAACAGCTGATCGGCTGGGGTCCCGGGTGTTGGACCGCCGCTGATCAGATGCTGATGATCTATCCAGGAGACAGATCATCAGTTTTACAGAACTGCAGAACCCCTTTAAATATCAAAGGTTTAAATATAAAAAAAGTGATTAAACCGACCATAACCTTTTAATGAGTTGCCCATTAGTCTGCTAAGCAAAACACATATATGCTAACTATTATAATGGAGAACCAGAAATTCTTATTGGAGGTAATAGCTAGGTCTTCTCCAAGGGCATGGTATGGCTTTGTCTGATTGAAGTCTATTTGTAACCTGTGACAAATGCATGTGTGAGATTATTTGAATTAAATGATTACCTTGTGGCCACACTAGTATGTGTGGAAGGAGCAAGTGATAGTATTTCCTATATCTGAAATATCATTTGCATTAATAAAATAATGTCTAAAGTACCTCATTGTTTTTTGTATTCCAAGAAATAGCATTTTCATGTATGGTAAGGTTGTGTCCTTTTATGTCATAAGCACCAATTATTTGGATTTCCAAGGTATTGTTTATTGTACTCCAGTAAACGATGTTATAGCCCGTCAAAACATCACCAGATGGATCAAAGTAGAATGGCATATCATTGAAGGAATAGTTACCCCTCTTTATTTCTTCCAACAGCTGCAACAGAGAAGACACATCAATAGAAATGGAAATGTACATATATGGTGAAATACTCAAAACATTGTGGACATTGTGGATTCTTCTACATAATTACTTGTCAGTCCTTCATCTGTACTTTGAATGGAATTTGCATTATAATTGTCTAAATTCATAATTCTGTAGTACAAAGACAAGCAATAACATAAATACAACAGAGTCTAACCCATAAGAAAATAGGAAGCAGCAGAAGGCCAGAAGGACCATGGCGCTAAAGTAGGAGGAGAAGAAGGGTGAGTGGAGCATTGCCTCTGCCTGTCCAAGAGAGGATGGTAGTGGGCACGGGCTACCATCATAGCATAAACTCATGTAGACAAATTTTATATAATCTCTCTAGATATATAAGTATAGACTATAAATAAAAACAAAAACAAATACTGTTGTAACATGATCCAAAAGAACACATTCTTTGAATGGTCACTAACTTTTCACTCAACCTTGCATATATCAATAGTACAAATAACCTCAAGAAATTTTGTAAAGTATTATGAGTAAAAAATAATGTCTAGTTCTCATGTACTCAGAGTTTTACTACCCCCCCCACCGCACCCCCTTCTCATGCTAAGTGCATTATTGATTTTAACTTTGAAATATGCTTGAATATCATCCATGATCAGTTCTGCTGAAGTATCACATTACATGTTAATACAAGTCTATGGAGAGGGGAGTGGGGAGAAGTGTGCAGCACGAGGAGTGAGACAGAGGAGACAAGCACAAAGAGCTGAATAGGAAGTTTATATCTCAGCACAAGTGCATTTTTCACAATCATACAGGTCAGGACCTGTCTGTTACTTCTCTGTAATATCCTCCTGGGGCTTCTTCTGAGTAATATAAGTTTAGGAAGCAGATTCTCGTCTACTTATTGTGTGCAGTGGATGGCAGCTAGTCTCTTCCCACCTTCTGTAACAGAACTGCAAAGTGGACATTCACTATGCACAGAGAAAAACTGCTAAACTGCCAGATACACGTCATATAGTAACCAGAAGTAGTGTTATTCCTTATGCACATGCACTGTACTATTGATTAATGCAGAGTTTCTTGAAAGGTTAGTTATATTAGCAGATTTGTTGCAGAAAGTTCTGACTGAAAATCAATTCTACTTATCTGAATAGGGTTGCTGACATCATCCAAACAGAGCACAAATTAATACAAACACTCTAAACGAAATATAAATACACAGGTTATAAATACAGTATCATGACATCATCACAGTACTAATTGGTGTATTCCCATTTTAGCATGAGCGTCCTGCCAGAATGACCAGAGGTAGCTAGGATTATGGAAACAGCTATTTCCATTGCTCCAATACACATCAATCTGGATCACGGAAACAGTGTAGAACAGAACTCTACACTGGTTCCATAACTTCTGTAGTGTAGTTCACAGTGCTGCGCTGTATCCATAACTCCCATTCACTTGTATGGGAGCTACAGAAATAGCATAGCACAGCCCCCTTGGTTGTTTCCATAGTTTAAACCACTCCTGACTATTATACCTGGGTTAGGTGATTTAGGGGGTACTGTTTTAGAAATTAGGTGCAGGCCCCAGAGGTTGGACCCACATCTATCAGATATTTATGGCATAGCCTGTGGATATGCTATAAATGTTTTAGATGTGAATAAAGGTCAATCAAAATCTAAAAATCCCTGACAGCTTTTAAGCGTTCATTTAAGTCATATTCTTCTCAGTTTGATAAGAATTTAGCTTCGTAAATACATATGATGCAGAATGAACGTCATGAGCTGCCACTGCCTGACGCGGAAAAAAGTATTTCCTTGCAGGCAGCTGCTTTTGCACAGAAACAACTTCAGTTCTGCTAGGAGGCACAGCGGCCACAGCACCTCACTCCTTCCTCCCTGGCTATCAGCTTCCCTGCTTTCCTATGCTACACACACAATTTTTCTTCTTCTCCTTTCTCTTCACTCTCCCTGGCAGTATGATACAAGCTTGATTGATTTCTGACTGTCCCTGATTGTTTTTTCACTCTCCCTGACTCCCTAAGATAATTTTTCTGGCAGACACTGTAAGACCCAACCACCCTCATTCACAGCCCAGCACAGAATGGGGTTCTGCTTGGGCACCTCTCTGCCTGCTACAGCATTGATTAGCTCATCCAGGCTGTCTGTCGGCCTGGGAGCCAACCGGGGCAAGCCCCCCCCCCCACTTCCTCTGAGGGTCATGTGAGAACCCTTCTTATTCCTCCCTAGTGCTTTTTTCCCACCTACATGTGCACTAAAATGGCACTACACATTGTTTTACTGGATTCATTTGAAACAAAACTGAAAAGATTCGGGTTTGTCTGCTGTCTGAAAAATAGCAAAGTTTGGACCTAACCTGGTTCAGTCCGAACCAATGCGCTCATCCTTAACCCAAATGTTTCCTTAGCCTTTAACTATTATAAGCCACATTTTCCATGTAAAAAGATAATGTGATAGCATAAGGGTCACTTTACAAATATTGTATGATTTTTAATTTACCTCTATTGAATAAATTAACTTACCATTTTGGAGGTAAATGTATTATCCTTGTCACATATATCATGTTTGCACACAATATTTCGAATGGCTTGGGCTATGGCAGTAACTGCCAATGACGTACTGTATGCTGAACTCAAGTGTACATATTCCACCAAGAAGTCGTCGTTTTCCATGTAGATATCAGTCACATTATCATGGCAAGCCCGCGGTGACTTTGGCAGTATCGATTGATCATCACATCCAAATCTTAACTCTTTATATTCTTCAAGAAATTTATTTTTAGCACCCTTCTCTGAAGGCTTCAAGTTCCTCAGATAGTGTGAAAAGCCTGTAACCTGCTCAGATTTAAAGTCCAGACCAATAATAGTTCCTAATTTTTTGATATTTTCAATAGGTAAAATATATTTTGAATTTGCCCAGCTGTCACTCGCTATCCAGATTTTGGATATGTTCAGTCTAATTGCTCTCTCAAATAATTTTGTCACAATAGGAGTCTTCAAAAAGACGATCACAACATTTGTGGAGCTGTTGATGAGTTCATCTGTTAAGTCTTGCAGATCAAAATGATTTACATGGGATGAAATTATTTTGGTAAAGGCTGTACATATTCCATACTCCTTAAAAAGAGAATATAAACTAGAGGATGCAGAACGCCCATAGTCATCATCTAATGCAATAACTCCAACCCAATTCCATCCGTATTTTCTGATAAGAGTAACCATAGCTTTAGTCTGATGATTATCGTTTGGTATAGTGCGCAAAAGAGATGGAAACCTCAGTTTGTCTAGGAGAGTAACAGCCGATGATGAAGGACTTATCTGTAAATATGAATAATTATTATATATTAGATCACATTATCAAATTATTCACTGTGTTTAAATGCCCCCCCCAAATGCCCGGGCCACTCATACCTCTTGTACTTACCCAATCTTCGGCACCTGCATTGCTTCTGATGCCCGCACAGCCGTCGCTGATGCTACAGAGACTCGTCCCCATCGCAGCCTGCTATTGGCTGTGCCCCCCCCTCCATTGCCGCATGTTTTTATCTGTGCGACGGGGAGATGCAGTGGTGGCCGTGCAGCCATTAGAAGCGATGCGGGTGCCGGTGAGAGAGGTAAATACAATCTGTGTTAGGGACCCAGACATTTGGGGGGCATTAAAATATTTCATTTAGAATGGACCTGTCTTGTCCATTCTAGTACATGCTTGTATTCCCTATAATAAAAAATTCTGGAGCATTCTTTTCCCTAAAACTCTGCACTTGAGATGAGTGAATTTCTTAAAATTTGTTTTGGGTCAGATTGTAAAAAAATGTTCAAAAATTTGATTTTGGGCCAAATGGATCCTGTCCAAATTAAAACTGTTGTAATTAGCCTGAAAATTGATGTATGATGCCATGATCCTAGGTCTCATATTTTTTTCTCTCCTCTTTATTTTTCCTTCCTCTTTCAAGCTCTTAAATGCAAAGTCAGTAGTAGCACAGCTTGGAGCCTATCAGACAAAGCAGTAGATGTGAATAGCAATTATTTATGTTAGTTTATGTTAATCATAGTTACTTGTGATCTATAAAGTATGGAATAGCAGCTTGTGTCTCTGGTGAGGTGAGATTATATATAGGTTTCCAGTGCCATAGACAATAATAGGTGGGCACAGATGTGTTTTAACACCTTGACGATCTAGGACGAGAATGCTCGTCCTAATATGGCGTTACTTAACGCCTTAGGACGAGCATTCTCGTCCTAGGGTTAAGGTGCTGCTGCTGCCCGCTACCGCAATCTGCAGCAGGGGCCCGGCTGATACTAACAGCCGGGCCTCTGCTGTATCCGCCAGCACCAGTAATTACACCGATGCCGGCGGATTAACCCCTTGCGGCAGCTTTTAAAGCCATCGGGTCCCCGTGAGGCGGTGGGGGGGGGGCCCGATGGTTGAGATGGAAGCCCCGATGCCTTGCCCAGAGGCATCGGGACTCCCATCTACGGAAGCCCAGGAGACCCAGCCACAGGGCTGGGTCTCCTAGGCAACGGTCAGCGTCTCACAGTGCTGCATTCAATCAGGGATCAGACCCTGAAATGTTAAAGTCCCTTACTGGGACATAAGTGAAATGTTAAAAAAAAAGTTAAATAAAAGTGTTTTAACAAAAAAAAATAAAAATAAATAAAGTTTCAATTTAAAAAAAAGCCCTAATATACATAGGTCCGTAAAAACCTGCTTTATTAAAATATCACATGATCCAGCCCGCCCGGTAAACACTGTAAAAAATAAAAAATAAAAACTGTCTAAAAAAGTCATTTTTTGTCACATTTCATCACAAAAAATGTAATACCATGCGATCAAAAAAAAGCGTATGCCCCCAAAAATAGTACCAATCTAACCGTCATCTCATCCCACAAAAAATGAGCCCCTACCTGAGACAATCGCCCAAAAAATAAAGAAACTACAGCTCTCTGACTATGGAGACCCTAAAACATGATTTTTTTTTGTTTAAAAAATGATATTATTGTGTAAAACTTAAAAAAATAAAAATAAGTATACATGTTAGGTATCGCCACGTCCGTAAAAACCTGCTCTACAAAAATATAGCATGATCTCTCCCCTCAGGTGAACACTGTAAAAAATAAAAAATAAAAACTGTCTAAAAAAAGGCATTTTTTTTTGTCACATTTCATCACAAAAAATGTAATACCAAGCGATCAAAAAAGCGTATGCCCCCAAAAATAGTACCAATCTAATCGTCATCTCATCCTGCAAAAAATGTCTATGGAGACACTAAAATGTGATTTTTTTTTTTTTGTGCTTCAAAAATATTGTGTAAAACTTAAATAAATAAAAAAAGTATACATATTAGATATTGCCGCGTCCGTAACGACCTGCTCTATAAAAATATCACACGATCTAACCTGTCAGATGAATGTTGTAAATAACAAAAAATAAAAACAATGCCAAAACTGCTAGTTTTTGTTACCTTGCCTCACAAAAAGTGTAATATAGAGCTACCAAAACTCATATGTACCCTAAAATAGCACTAACAAAACTGTCAACTTATCCCGTAGTTTCCAAAATGGTGTCAGTTTTTTGGAGTTTCCTACTCTAGGGGTGCATCAAATGTGACATGGCAACTTAAACTTTTTCCAGTGAAATCTGCCCTGGCGTTCCTTTCCTTCTGCGCCCTGCCGTGTGCCTGTACAGCAGTTTACGATGACAAATGGGGCATTTCTGTAAACTACAGAATCAGGGTAATACCCTTGCTTTATTCTCAGAATAAAATGATTCATATGGAAAATCTGTCAAAAAAGTGAAATTCAGAAATTTTGGCTACATTTTCCTTTAATTCTTGTGGAACACCTAAAGGGTTAATAACATTTGTAAAATCAATTTTGAATACCTTGAGGGGTGTAGTTTCTAAAATGGGGTCATTTTTGGGTGGTTTCTATTATGGAAGCCTCACAAAGTGACTTCAAACCTGAACTGGTCCTTAAAAAGTGGGTTTTGGAAATTTTGTGAAAAATTTCAAGATTTGCTTCTAAATTTCTAAGCCTTCGAACGTCCCAAAAAAATAAAATGTAATTTTCGAAGTGATCCAAACCTGAAGTAGACACATGGGGAATGTAAAGTCATAACTATTTTTGGAGGCATTACTATGTATTTTAAAAGTAGAGAAATTGACATTTGGAAATTTGCAAATTTTTCTAAATTTTTGGTAAATTTGGTATCTTTTTATAAATAAGAATGAAATATTTTGACTCAAATTTACCACTGTCATGAAGTACAATATGTGACGAGAAAACAATCTCAGAATGGCCTGGATAAGTAAAAGCGTTCTAAAGTTATCACCACATAAAGTGAGACATGTCAGATTTGCTAAAAATGGCCTGGTCCTTAAGGTGAAAAATGGCTGGGTCCTTAAGGTGTTAATCAAAATATATTGGCTGAGAGTTTTATATTTTATCATATCAGAGTCCATATATAATGTTTGCATCTATTGTATAAGTGCATTATTTTCCATGATTTTTCTTTTATAAATGTAGCCATGCACATCCGCATAGTTATCATATCGTGAAGGATGTTTTGTATCTTTTTCCCCTGATTTTTATAAGTTCATGTTCTTGAAGGAGTGGCACCTTCTTGTGTGAATTAGCTCCTATTGTTTCTTGAGAGTTAGCATTCTTTTGCCCCGCCTATCCCATAGGTGACCTTGATTAGGTGGTACATATAGCTGTGCAAGCTCCTCCTCTCATTGGTTGTTTGATGCATACAGAGGTAACTAGGAGCAGCACACTATACAGTATGTTCAGGGTCTTCTCTCCTGAATGTAGATACCCAATGGCATAGGTAGCCTTAGTAGGACCTGCCTGACTGAGACCACCTTGGAGCTGGTAGGCGGGCACAGATGAGTTTCAATCAAAATATATTGGCTGAGAGTCTAAGATTTTATCATATCAGAGTAAGGGCTTAGTCCATATATAATGTTTGCATCTATTGTATGAATGCATTATTTTCTGTGATTTTTCTTTTATAAATGTAGTCATGTACATCCGCATATTTAGTTATCATATCGTGCAGGATGTGATTTTTAAGACAGGAGATTGATTCACACTGCGTTTGACTACTAAAATGTGATAAACATCAGCACCTATGTGGAAAATACTTCTTTATTTAAAGGGGTTTCCCGTGAAAAATATTCTACAGTTTTAAAACCAGCACCTGGATCTGAATACTTTTGTAACTGCATGTAATTAGAAATTTAGTATAGCTACCGAGTTATTCAATAAAATGGATCTGTATAGCGCCACCTGCTGTTTTTTTTTTTCTTTGTCCTGCTCACTGAGATGGCCTCACATGCTCAGTTTCATCTTTCAACTGCCTCCTGGGTTGTGATAGGGAGAGCTGAGACACGCCTCCTGAGCTTCAGCAGAAAAGACACTCCTATTGAACTATCGGCTTGATATAAATGTAGTAGAACAATGAATGGGGAGATCTCTGGATCTATGTGAGGTACAGGGTTGCTTCTAGTTTTGTTAGAAAGAGGGTGTCCTGTACTATATAATGTCTGATTTTCAGTTTTTACATTATTCATTGGACAGCCCCTTTAAATACAGTTTAAAATACAGGTATGTAGTTCTTAGGGCAATTTCACACCAGCATATTCAGTCCATGAAATATGCTCAGTGTGACAGAGGTATTTCTTGGGCTGAATGCTGCTGCTATGACATTAACTCACAGCATTACAATGATTTATAAGGCTGTGTGTTGCTGCCTGACCTGGGCTGTACTGAATTGTAGTGACAGCATTATGTGAGTACAGTTCAGTAAAGCTGATGTCAGGCAGCCGCACACAGCCTTATAAATCATTATAATCCTGTGTCTTTGTGTCACAGGAGCAGTGTTCAGTCCAGGAAATACCTGCGTTACATGGAGCATATTTCATGGATTGGATACACTAGTATGAAAATGTCCCAAGAACTAAATACCAGTATTTTAAACTGCAATTAAATAAAGATGCATGTTCCACATATGTGCTGGTGTTTATCACTGTCTCTTAGTAGTCAAAGGCAGTGTGTATCAACCTCACTAAAGGCTCTGCTGCTCCTGCAAGATTACTGTTAGCATGTCTGATGTTTATAAACACATGCTAACTGTATTTTAAACTGTTATGAGATAAATAATTATTTTTCTAAATGTATGCTGTTTATCATTGTCTATGGCACTGGAAAACTATATCTAATCTCATCGTGCCTCCAAACTGTACTTCATACTGCAGCCCGGTTTACAGGAAAGTTGGAATGATAATAAATCAGAAGCAACTGTCACTAACATAAATAATTGCTATACATATATCTAGCTAAATATGCCAAGGAAATATAATTCAATTTGAAGCCATCTGAGTATTACATAAACCCCATTCATTCATTCATTTATTCATTATAATAGATTTAACTACGTAACACTTACCTGGGGTATAAAGTGCAGGCTCAGGATCCTTGAACTGATAATGGTGAGTTCAGAAAATACACCTCCAACAACAGCCTTGATATTGGGTATTAATTCTGTGTGGTTACAGTCTGCCGAGCTATTTGTAACAGAGTTAGAAATAATTTGTAGGGTTGCTTCAGCAGCTTTTAGTCCATCAGAACATGTATCGTAAATTTCATAGCCCAATGTGATTCCTGGCAGGAGTGTGGAGTTGTTAATATTTTCAATTGCATAGATCATAGAAAGGGCTTGAATAATGATTCGTATCTGTAGCCTACATATAAAATACAAATAATAAAAAAGCAAAAAAGTTCATTTTCCCAATATACATATTTTAATTCAACCTTGTATCAAAAACATGTGATGGCTGGGTGCTGGTACCTTCTTCCACTTCAAACAATGCTTCTTTCTCTAAGGAGATAGTCCAAAATTTTAATATTTCCTATCTGTAACCTGGAACATTGTGGTTCTATTGAGTTCAGTTCAGGGAGGTCTCATTGTGATGGTTGTAATACAGATGTTAAACTGTGGTGATATTATAACATTGTATAAACCTCACGCTTCATACTCAAGATTGTTACTCAATGATCTTCAGGTAGGAAATCTGTTAAAATAATTTTAGGGCCCATTTACATAAATGAGAACACAAGGCAATGATTGGGAATGAACTGTTTGCTCCTGATTATTGCCCATTCATTTGCATTTACATACAGAAACCATTGCTTTTATATGTGAATGAACAATCATTACTATCATCTCTGGTCTTCATTAGAGATGGGCAAATCAATTCTAAACAAATCAAATTCATTTTGAATTTCCCCAAAATTTGAGCTCTAGCAGAATCCAAATCCAGAATCTAAATGGCAGCCATCATTTTACAATCCAGAAGATAAAAGAGGTATCTGAATCAAAAAAGGGATAATTTGCGTGCCATTTCCTAATTTAAAAAAAATCGAACAGTGTATTGTGTTATTAAAGTGGCTGGTGATTATCACCAGCTGCCATGTTTTTATCCATAGCCATATATTCCACGGTTACTTTGACTAATGCTGGCTTGGCGTTAAAGTGTTTGAAAGGGGTTGGATAGAATCCAAGGAGACCGCCGAATGTCAAACACAGCTTTTCAGGGCAATCTGAGCACTTTTGATTCAGAAACAATGTATTTGTACCTGAACTGTATCTGTCAATCAATTTTTTAGATTGTACCCAAATTGAATTTAAGGAAATTGACTCATCTCTAGTCTTTATACAGTTTACTCGTTAGTCGGAAGGACATTGCTGTTTACACAATGCAGTTAGCTGGTGACAAATGATTTTATGCGTTGCATAAACAGATCAGCCAGTTAACGCTGCTTGCTTGTTGGGAGATAGGAAGCACATTTACAGTTACTAGGAACAAGCATTCATACAAATTTCCAATAGATGGCCAGATAATCTGCCAACGTAAATGTGCCCTTAGTAAGCAAAACTAAAAATTGAGAGTACTCAGTTGTTGATACAGTGCCATGTAATACCTAACTTAAAAGATAAGAAATTTTCAAGACCGCTTAGGTCTCTAAATCAGCAATGATTTAGTACTATATCTGGAGTCAGCATAATTATACTTGAAAAGATATTGGAATAGTGTGATAAATAAATATTTTATGTTAATTAGGAAAATTATACACAAAAGACACAATAAAGGGGTTGTCTCACAAAAAATATTATACAGTTTTCAAACCGGCACTTGGATCTGAATACTTTTGTAATTGCATGTCATTAAAAATGTATTATAGCTACGGAGTTTTTCATTTGCCACCTGCTGTTTGCTATTTTTCTAATTTATCTATCCTGCTCACTGAGACGGAAGCACATGCTCAGTTCAATCCTTCAACTCAGGGGCGTAGCTAAAGGCTCATGGGCCCTGGTGCACGAGTTCAGCATGGGCCCCCCTTCCCTCATTGCTTTGTGGCCAGAGGCCAGGAAGCACATAGCTTTCATGCTGCGTGGGTCAAAAAATTGAAACAGAACCACCCCCCATGCCAAATTCTTGACCTAACCCCTTCCATCCAGCCAGAAGTGTAACCTGACCAGCATGCACTTTCTATAATACCAGTATCTTTTTGTGTGGCACAAGGGTCTTTGGGCCCCCTCAGGGTCCTGGGCCCGGTAGCGACTACTACCTCTGCACCCCCTATAGTTACGCCCCTGCTTCAACTGCCACCAGCTGCAGCAGAAAGGACATGCCTCTGAGAAAGGACACAAATGGGGAGATCTCTGGATCCATGTGAGGTACAGGGTTGTTTCTACAGTAGCTGTGTTAGAAAGGGGTTGTCAGATTTCTACTTTTTACATTATTTATGAGATAATCCCTTTAAGGAATGTGCCCCTCAAACTTTTAAAGGGTATTAAAATGAAGTGAAACAAATTTGATCCGAATTTCAGGACACATTTGATTTGCCACAAATCCAAATTTTCTTGCGCTTTCTGGTAATCAATCAGATTTTTTTCCCCAAATGGTTGCTTCACATGTTATAAAGTGAAAGTAAAAAGCCCAGGAAGGAGATATGATTCGTAATGATGTGCAGCCAGCCAATCAGCAGATAGCCATCCCCTGTCATGTCACAGCCCAATAAAAATCCTAATAAGATAATATATCACCTCTGAGGGTCTAAAAAAGTAGAATCAATTCTAAACGAACTCTGCTCTTCATATAGTTTGGGGCGTGAGCTAGTACAGTGTATTTGCTATGGAAATATCTGGAACAGTAGATCTGTGTAGAATGGGATTCCTGATAAATAATATCAGGTTAGAGACAATCATACTGCTTTGTGCCTCTTATGAGGTGAATTAAACCCCCATACATTATGTGATTATCTAACATATAATGTGTGTGTAATAAACCTGTCAGGTCTCCAGGTTCTCGGCACGGCGCGTCAAGAGAGACGTCCACTGATGAAGCGAGCGCATGCTTAGTAACAGTATGCTCTGTTTCTCCCTGCAGTGGGCATGTGCTGGGGGAGATTAGCACACCTGCTCAATTACTGTGTACTAGTGTTTCTGACTAATGGAATGCAGAGTCATGGACTATCAGGTTTTGATCCAGGGACACGGCGCTCCATTTAAATCCCTTCCTGGCCATATACCATTGCCAGTGATAGTCTTGTTTGGTTCACTAGCTAGGTTCCTTGTTCGTCGTTCCTGTTTCACTTATTTATATCTTGTGTTTCTGACCTCAGCTTGTCATCTGACCATTCTCTATCTCCTGTTCTGGTACTGCATAGCCCGTCTGGTTCTGACCAATTTCTGATGACTCTGGTATTGTGTTTGCCTGTCTGTGTTTGTTTGTCTGTCTTTGCACTTAAGTAACATAGGGACTGTCAACCAGTTGCAGTCTAGCCATCTAGGGTTTGTACTGCAAATAGGTTGAGACAGTGGGGGGGTTGCAGTCCAGGGCCTCACTGTCATTGTTCGCATCTACTGTACTGACATAACAGTGTGAAGAGTAAACTAAATTCGGGAACAAGGTATCACATCCAGAGATTTTCCAGAGAGAAAAGAGATAATCTAATAGAAGTGGAGATAAGAAGACCAGAAGAACCGGAGAATGGGAGAGCCATGGACAATCCTTCCAACACATGAGTTGGTAACCCAAAGAAACAGAAACATCAGAAATGCATGTACAAAAACAGTCAGGGACCATGTATGAGGCTATACTTGTCAATATTGTGCCCTGAAGCTCCTTATTCATGGAGGATCATGAAATCCAGAGCCACAGAGTGAAAAACATAATAAAAAAACTAAAAATCCAGCATATACCATATAGCTAGGATATGCAGCACTAACAATAAAAAGATAAACAGAGATACAGTAACACAATGGACCCCTGCATCCCTCAAAATAGCATAAAACATCCCGATTGTGTAAAACAACCAAAATGTAGAAAAAAGAGCAGGGAAATGGGGGACAACTGTAAACCCTAGGAATGTTCAAGTACAAAGTCACAAGCTAAACCCTAGAAACTATTGATAGTTTTGGCTAGGGGAGACACTTCCAATGAAATTGTTAACAATAAGATCTCACAAGGGGTAATATATGTATAAGGTGGATCATATCATACAGTAGAGAAGAGAGAAACCTAGTATAATATTTAGCATTCCGTAAGGGCATACAGTTCCTTAGGGCTGAAGTCCTCCTTGGTATGGCGTCCAAGATAAGGTCTCTGTTACACTTGACCTGGGGCTTCCAGTAAAGCAGGATACATCTTCGTCTAATTTGGCATGACCTAGTTGGACTTGGTAGGCAGTAGAGCAGGAGCAGCCTGTTGCTCAAAGAAGACTCCTTCCTGTTGTAGGATTTCATAGCCTTCTTTGAGATCCTTGATCACATAATTATGTTTTCCAATTTTACAGGCCACATGGAAAGGAAAGCCCCAGTAATACTGTATTTGGGCTCTCTGGATGCAGACAGGAGGACAAGACAGCTATTTAAGTATTTTCATTTTCAATTCCCGGAGAACCCCTTTAAGGACCACTTGGTGTATGCATGCTTGAAAAAGGCTCTAAGCTGAAACGTTGAAGCTTGAATAAATCTTCACTTGAGAACGTGCTGCCTCCATCCATTTTTTCTTCTCCTTTGCATATCATCTGATCAATGTGGGGTAGCTTACCACTCCCCTGGAGATGTGCAGCCACAGATGTGCTGTCCTCCCTTCTTTTTTTTCAGAATGTCTTTTTCTGTGACTTGTAGGCATGGATAGTTCTCGGCATGTTTGGCAAGATTTAAGTTCCATAATATACATAGTCTGGGAGACATCCAATTGCAAAATAGACCAATTGGACCACTTAGTTGTAATACAGCAAAAAAAAAAAAAAAAACTCCAGATGGCAGCATGCTCCAGTAATAGTAATGTATGCTGGTCTTGTAATTTTTAGTGAAGGCCAGCAGGTGGAGCTGTGACACCAGAAATGCAGAATGCCAGCATGCAAAGATGATAATGATAATATGACAGGAGTAACTCTCAGTGAAATGCAGGCCTCAGTTCACCAAGTTGTTATCCCAAAGGAAAAAGACACTTGGCCCTGGACCCAGATGTTCTACCAGAGGGAAGTTGGTATTGACAACACGACCCTTCCAAGTGTAGCAGATGTCCTAGATGGTGCAGATTCTCGATACATGGCGCCCAAGCACACGTTGCACACAGGCAGGCTGTAGCCTATATATATATCTTAGAACAGCTTCTCCCTGACTTCCTGCCTCTGTCCTTCTGACAAGAAAGGGCACTGACTGCCCGCGCTCCTGCATCTCTTGGCGGTTGGTTAGTTAGTCAGCGCACCAGGGAGACAGAAGCATACCTCCCCAGTGCCCCTCTTTTGATGGGACAGTCCCTCTTTTTGACCCAAGTCCCTCTGTCCCCCTTTGATCCTTAAATGTCCCTCTTTTTGACCTGGGGCATTAATGCATAAATGTGCATTAATACATTTACTAAATTGCTCCTTACTAAAGTGTTTGTATGGTTTCTACCTGTATACTAGACCAGAACTTCATTATTTGGTGCAATTTGTACCTTAAAATTTCTATAATCTGATGATTTATGTGTTACCATTTATATGGACATTGAAACGCAAGAAAAAAATTGCTGCATGGGCTCCAGTAATTATGCTTTGAGTGGACTTAAAGGGAACCTGTCATCTCCGAAACCCCCTGAACTAGAGTAAGCAGTGTATAGTGTAAGTGATGCTGAATCCGAATATGTAAGTTTTATCTTCATACTCACTTCCATTCCGACGCTGTGCTCCCACAAACCAGCAGTAAAATGCATTGAGAGGACTCTTCTTTGAGTTCTCTCCATTATATGAGTAAGCACTGGAGTCCAGTGAGTGCATTTTACTGCAGGTTTGTGGGAGCACAGAGTAAGAATGGAAGTGAGTATGAAGTTAAAAATTACATAACCGGTCTCGACGTCACTTACACTATACACCGCTTACTGTAGTTTGAAGGGTGTTTCAGAGCTGACAGGTTCCCTTTAAACGTGTGGCCTAGTATGAAAAAAAAAAAACTGCCGTGATGTGCACCGCACACAGTGTCCCTCTTTGCAATTTTCAAAAGTTGGGAGGTATGCAGAAGGATCATACACTGCCAGAGCTCGCCATACTGATAGTGTAACAATAGCAGGGAGACTGCATACTGTATATATCTGTAAAGACAGATATTCTTTAGCTTTAGCAACACTCATTTAGTTTGTTAACTCTTTCCACAAGAATGAAAGGAAAATGGAGGAAAAATGTCCATTATCAATATTTTGTTTAATGTTACACAGCAAGATTTAACAGCAAAATGAACGCAACATTGATTACCCTGGCTTTACAATTTACAGAAACACCCCATATGTGGTCATAAACTACTGTATGGGCACACAGCAGGGCACGGAAAGGAAGCAGCACCATATGACTTTGCTGGCTTGGTTTTTGGGTGCCATATTAGATTTGAATAGACTCTGAGGTATCCCCACAGTAGAAACCACCAAAAAGTGACCCCATTTTGGAAACTACACCCCTAGATGAATTTAAGGAGGGGTGGAACTGGGTGCTTTGACCTCACAGGTCACTTGGAAACACTTGGATGTGAAAATGAAAAATTTCATTTCTTTCAATAAATTGTTGCATAAGCCCCAACGTTTTTATTTTCACAAGGGGCAACAGGGGAAAATGCTCTCAGCAATTTGTTAGCCATTATCTCCTAAACATGTTAACACCCCATGTGTGTTTGTAAACTGCTGTATGGGCACACCACAGGGCTCAGAAGGTAAGGTGCGTCATATGGCTTTTGGAGGGCAGATTTTGTTGGAATGGTTGTCGGGCATCTTGTCGCATTTGAACACACCCTGAAGTACTCCAACAGCGTAAACTCCAAAAAAGTGAACCCATTTTAGAAACTACACCCTTAAAGGAATTTTTTGAAGGGTAGATATAAAATGTAGAAACACTTGGCTTGGTATTACCATAATATGTCTGTAGCCATTAACACAAACACTGAAAATGCTCAAATCTACAAAATCTCTAATATAGAGAGAGATTAGCAGTCTGGTAAGTTTAGAGTAAGCACGTGCGCATTGCTAAAAGGCTAGCAATCAGCAATAATACCTAACACAACCTAATATGCCTTAGGCTTCTTTCACATTAGCGGTTTTGCTGGATCTGGCAGGGTTCAGCAAGAACGCTTCATCTACTGATAATACAACCATGTGGATCCGTAATGAACGGATCCGGTTGTATTATCTATAACATCGCTGGGACGGATCCGTCATGAACTCCATTGAAAGTCAGTAGAGGATGGATCCGTTTACTACAGTGTCACACCGAACGGATCCATCTCCTTTGACTTGCATTGGTGCGGATTCCCCGGACGGAGAGCATTCCGTTCTCGTCAGTTCAGTTTTGTCCCCATTGACAATGAATGGGGGCCAAACTAAAGCATTTTTTTTCCGGTATTGAGTCCCTATGACGGAGCTCAATACCAGAAAAAGGAAACTTTAGTGTGAAACTAGCCTAAGGGTGCTGACACACACTCAGGCTTTTCTTATGCAGTTTTGGAAGCCAAAATCAAGTGTGGATCATAGGAGGAGAGGAACTATAAAGGACAGATACAACTTCCTTGCTTTTTTCAATGCACTCCTTGTTTTTTCTTCAAAAACGGCATAAAAACCTGAATGTGTGTCAGCACAATAACATAGAAAGCAAATAGTTTCTGCTGCTTGTTTGTATTTTTTCATCCAAATTTATGCAAAAATACAACATACATAACCTAATTTATCCACTGACAACCCCCCTACTGTTAAGTTTGTATTGAAAAACTTTTTGCTTACACCAGATATGACCCTTTCAGAACCACAATCCTAAATAAATTGAGACCTGATCATGTTCCTGACACTGGATGGTGTTAAGTATCCAGTAGCATAGAGAGTAGCATAGAGAATGTATCCAGATTTAAAGATGAAGCACAGCACTCACCCTTAGGCCTCATGCACACGAACGTGTGCCAGCCATGCCTGTGCTGCCAACCTACTGTGGTTCTTCCGCATGCGGATCGCGGACCTATTCACTTCAATTCGGTCTGCGATCCGCATCTAACTGTCCACACTGCAAAAAAATAGAACAAGTTCTATTTTTTTGCAGTGCGGAGGCACAGACAAAAACAGCACAGAAGTACTTTGTAGTGCTTGCGTGGGGTTCCGATCCGTGCATCTGTTCCGCACCACATGTCAGGGATTGCGGACTCATTCAAGTGAATGGGTCCACGATCCATGATGCGGGGTGCACACGGCTGGTGACCGTGTATTGTGGACCCGCCGTATGTGTTCATGTGCATGAGGCTTTATGTGAAAATACATTTATTGAAGACTAGCTGAAGGACCCGGCTTCGCCCGGGTATATTTAATTTATTTCTTTTACTGTTTGTGTGTGTGTGTCATTAAAAGATATCGAAAGTGACCTCTACAGTGCCTGCCCATTTAACAGTGACCTCTACAGCGGCCCGCCCCTTTAACAGTGACCTCTACAGCGGCCAGCCCCTTTAACAGTAACCTCTACAACGACCCGCCCCTTTAACAGAGACCTCTACAGCGGCCAGCCCCTTTAACAGTGACCTCTACAGCGGCCCGCCCCTTTAACAGTGACCTCTACAGCAGCCCGCCCCTTTAACAGTGACCTCTACAGCTGCCCGCCCCTTTAACAGTGACCTCTACAGCAGCCCGCCTCTTTAACAGTGATCTCTACAGCAGCCTGCCCCTTCAACAGTGACCTCTACAGCAGCCTGCCCCTTTAACAGTGACCTCTACAGCTGCCCCACCCCTTTAACATTGACCTCTACAGAAGCCCGCCCCTTTAACTGTGACCTCCACAGCAGCTAGAGTGGCCACTGTCTTCACCCCAGAAAGCCAGACCTCACCGGCCATTCCCCCAAACGTGAAACAGCGCCCCCAGTTCCCATGAAGACACATTACTAAACATGAGGCCACGCCCCCCCTGGCTCCGTGAAGACATGGAGGAGAAGCTGTCTGAGTGTGAGCTACTGAAAGGGTGGACATCCCTGTGTCTGTCCAGGCACTGCGTCGGACGGAGAACAGGTATCCAAAAAACTGGACTGTCCAGCCTAAAGCCGGACATCTGGCCATCCTAACATCAGCCTGCCCCTAGGTTGGCCAGAGGTCTTGTTTTAGGCTGGACGGTCTGGCTTTCAGACTCCCTGCCCTCTGTCATGCGCAGGGCCTGGATGGACACAGCAGCAGTACTCTCAGCAGCAGCACTGTGCAGTCTGAGCAAAGAGCTGCAGAGAGAAAGTCACCCTCCCCCCACCCCTGCAGCTGACAGAAGGTGATTTTTACCAATATTTTTAATCCCGGTCAAATGCAGCATGGAAGGGGCGTGGCCTGACTGAGTCAGGGGCGTGACTTAGTGGGATCTGGGGTGGTGCTTTTAAGTCCTTCTTTTGCCTGATTTAGGAGGAAGGTGGGTAGCAGTGGAAGAAAACATCTTTTATTACTACTGAACAGTAAATATGTAAAATTTACATTATATGAGGTAATGATTGATGATGAGTTAGTCTAAAACATAAGTTATAGTTATGGTAACCGGGAATACCCATTTACCATTGTCATCCACAGTGCTCTGCCTCTTTAATGCAGACCTAAAGCAGTGAACTGGCTAGGTTGTCATAGAAACCTGATGTGTGCCTGTGAGCTTCTATTGGCTGATAAGGGTCATGTGACCAGGCTACTATTGGCTAATGCATTTTTTGGGAATATCTAAGGAACGGTACGTCCTGCAGAGTTGATAACTGTTCTAAAACCTTCCCGGACACCTGATGTACATGTGTGCCAAATTTTGTGATTGTAGCTGCAGCAGTGCGGATTCCTTTGCAGCTTTATATATTAGATTAGTGCACAATGCGGGAGACTCGCACCAAAAGCTGGCCTACGGCCGTTCCGCATCATATGGCACTTTCTCAAGGCCTAGTGGGGTAAACATCAGCACGTCTTTTGAACCCCCACGCCACCTCTCAATTCTGGCTAATCCCTAGGTAACATAATATCAATTGTAGGACATATGTGTACAATACATTAAACATAATTAAAGTAGAGGCAATATATCCCAATATATTCGCTTCTTTCATCACTAACAAGTTAGTTAACAAAGAGAAAAACATATTAGCAAACACATTAAATCATAAAAACTAGGAAAAGTTATTGCGATCATTCAATCCACATGGTCCTAGTGCCCTAAGTCTTCATTTTCCACCTTGCCTCTGACTGCAACAATACTCGATCAGAGCCATTTTTCAGTGGTTGATTTCTCTGCAATCCTGCAAATTGTAAGCAGCGATTGTCGCAATTATGTACATCACGTATATGGTCAATTAGACGGGTGCTACCCCAGCCTGTTTTTATTGAATGAAGATGCTCATAAATCCGTTTATACAAAGGACAAATGGTCTTGCCTATATAAGAGAACTGACATGGGCAAAAAAATGCATAAACCACAAAATCAGTACAACAGAATATGTACTCCTTCACTTTATGTACTACAGAACCAATCCGTATTTCCTTCCCTACGCTTATATACCGGCAATATTGGCATGAACCACATTTATAATTACCATATGGTGTGAATTTGCCCAACCATCATGTTTTGGCCCTTCATGATAACCATGCACCAATATATCTCTGAGACTTTTACTTCTACGGAAAGCTATAGTGGGTGGTTTTTGGGCATGATCCTTCAAATCACTTTCCCCCTCAATCATGTTCCAATTTTTATAAACTGCACGTCTTATATACTCCGACATTGGAGTGTACTTAAAGGGGAAAAAAAATCTCTCATGTTCTCTCCTTACGATCCTATTCTCCAGCAAGTGCCTGCGATTTTGTTGATTTGCCCTAATAAAGGCCCGGGTAATAACATCCTCAATATATCCCCTGGTATACAATCTTTCAGTCAGCTCTTGTGCTTTTTGAAGGAAAACATTATCATCATTATTTAGTTGCCGTAACCATATGAACTGACCATACCGGAGGGAACGTTTAATACGTCTCGGATGATAACTATTAAAATTGAGTAGCAAAAAACAACTTACCCAGAACAGTGAAAGTCATCTGCATATTGGCGGGTTTTTAAGTTGGAAACAGCTTCATGAATTGGAAAGAGGCCTCCTATGACATAGTCACCAGAGAGACGTGCTACAGCATGATCATGATTATCACAGGTTAAAATGAGTTTCCACAGGTTTGTGGAAATCACTGCAAAAATCAGCAAGCTGAAAGTTGACATGACTATGTTTAGCCTCATCGTATAAGTTCTAAGCTTATTTGCTGTCATTCAGGAAGTATATCAAGATGTCATCTAAATACATGCACTTAGTTATGTTTATAGGTCACTAATAGTATATTTTCATTGGCAGGATTCCAGATGATTGCATAAAGAGACATTTCTACATGCCATATAACTTCATGAACTGAAGATCACAAAAGTAGCTATTCCAAACATGGAAAACCAAGAAACCAAGTGCAGCTTGTCCGTACACCATGCTGTATAGTATACAGTATAATCCCTACACCATGCTGTATAGTATACAGTATAATCCCTACACCATGCTGTATAGTATACAGTATAATCCCTACACCATGCTGTATAGTATACAGTATAATCCCTACACCATGCTGTATAGTATACAGTATAATCCATTACCACCATGCTTGTATAGTAATCACAGCGATAATCCATACACCATGCTGTATAGTATACAGTATAATCCCTACACCATGCTGTATAGTATACAGTATAATCCCTACACCATGCTGTATAGTATACAGTATAATCCGTACACCATGCTGTATAGTATACAGTATAATCCCTACACCATGCTGTATAGTATACAGTATAATCCGTACACCATGCTGTATAATATACAGTATAATCCGTACACCATGCTGTATAGTATACAGTATAATACAGGCCCCTGACCCCCTAATACTGGCCCTGCCTGACCACTAACCCTAGTACTGGCCGCTGACCCCTACTCTGTTACTGACCTCTAACCTTGGACCCCTAACCCTGATACTGGCCCCTGAACCCCTTGTATCGACCCCAAATACTGGCCCTTTCTCACCCCCCAAATACTGGTCCAACCCCCCATCCCCCCCTTATACTGGCCCTGTCCTATACCTAACCCTAGTACTGACCTCTAACCCTGGACCCCCTAACCCTAATACTGAACTCTAATACTGTCCCTAACCCTAATATTGACCGCTAACCCTAATGTACTGTACTGACCCATAATGCTTTCTCATTTACTTGACCATATTTGTTTTGCGGTCCACAATTGCGGCTCCACAAAACACGGATACTGGCCGTGTGCATTCCACATTTTGTGAAACGCACATGCCCAGCCCTAAGATAAAAATGCCTGTTCTTGACTGCAATTGCGGTCAAGAATAGGACATGCTCTATCTTTTTTTGCAGGGCTGTGGAGCGGAACTACGGATTTGCAGCCCCATTGAAGTTAATGGAAATATGATCATGTGAATGTACCCTAATGTTGCCTCTAACCCCAATACTGGCCCTAAGGGTTCATTCAGATGACCATATTTCTGGGTCTGCATCCGTTCCACAATTTTGCGAATTGAGTGCAGACCCATTCAATTCAATAGGGCCGCAAAAGATGCAGACACACACACCATGTACTGTCCACATCCGTAGTTCTGTTCCATGGCCCCACAAAAAATATAAAGCATATGTCCTATTCTGGTCCGCAAAAATAGGCATTTCTATATAGGGCTAGCACTGTGCGTTCTGCAAAATGTGTTTTGCAGAACCACAATTTGTGGACTGCTAAACACTTTCGGTCGTCTAAATGTAGCTTTATGCTAATACTAGCCCCTAACCCCAATACTGGCCCCTAACCCCAATACTGACCCCTAACCCCAATACTGACCCCTAACCCCAATACTGGCCCTAATATACTAACACTAATGCTAATCCTATCCCTAAAACTGACTAGAACCTTAACTACAACCCCCAATACCTCACGTACCTCACAGTCACCATAATATATGACCGTCCACATATATCTGTACACACTGCATCTTTTATACCTCACACCTGACACATAGTATACATACAGAGTACTGATACGTCAGGTACAAGGTATAATAGATGCAGTGGGTAAACGTATATATTATATACAGCAGTGTACTGGTATGTGAGGTATGATAGATGTAGTGTGTACAGATAGTGAAAATTGGTTACCTGGAATTTTGCTTTCCTTGAGTCCGAAGGCAGCACATGAAGGGTTAATATGTCTCTTTGTTTCCCCACTAGGACCGCCCACCTAGATAAACATACAATTAGAATAATTAATTAGTTAGTATAAAGCCACTCCCTTTCCAACCATACTCTGTGTTTTTAAAATAGACTCCGACAATATATGACATCAAGAAAAATTTTATTTAGGGAGGGTATATATGTGCTGCCTTCGGACTCAAGGAAAGCAAAATTCTAGGTAACCAATTTTCACTTTCCCTTTTCGTCCTCGGCAGCACATGAAGGGATTTTTATAGATACCAAAGGGAGGGAATTAACTCAATACTGCACTTAAAACGCCAGTGCCAAAGGCTGAGCTCTGAGCATTGATGTCCAGCCGATAGTGCTTTAAGAATGTAGATGGTGTAGACCAAGATGCTGCATTACAGATGTCCATGGATGGATACTTGCGTGTGCTCTGCCCAAGATGCTGCTGTCGATCTTGTTGAATGCGCCTTTATCGGAAAAGGAGGGACTTGACCTTCCAGGGAATAAGATTCGGTAATTACTGCCTTGATCCATCTGGCAAGTGTATCTGTGGATGCTTTCTGCCCCTTTCTTGGTCCAGCAAAGAGCAGGAAGAGATTCTCAGAAGCTCTAAAATCTCTGGTCCTCTGGAGATAAATCTCAAAAGCTCTTCTAACATCCAGGGTGTGAAGGAGCTCTTGTTGTTCATTGGCTGGTTCAGGAAAGAAAACTGGAAGGAATGATTCTCTATTTACATTGGCAGAAGTTGGCACCTTGGGCACAAAAGAAGGCATGGTCCTTAAAGGGATTCTGTCACCACCATTTTCCATATTAAGTTATTTATACCACTGGATTTATCTCATCATAAGGATCTCCAAATGGTTATTGTTATAGGGCCCAGATGAAGATTTGTGGTGTAAAAATCATTTTTTATCAACTGTCAATCACTTACATTAAGGAGCCCAAGGGGAGTTGACCATCGTTGCTGGAGCCCGGGCTCGGCGAGTCCGTTGGAGCCCCGGACCGCCCACCTAATTAATATTCACTTCACTGAGTGAGTCAGTGTAGCTCCGCCGCGGCTGAAATCCCGCGCAGGCACAGTACATCAAGAGGCCTGCGCCCGTGCGGTCTGCGGGCAGCGGCCTCACCTGATGTACTGCGCCTGCGCGGGATTTCAGCCTCGCCGGAGCTTCACTGACTCACTCAGTGAAGTGAATATTAATTAGGTGGGCGGTCCGGGGCTCCAATGGAATCGCCGAGCCCGGGCTCCAGCAACGATGGTCAACTCCCCTTGGGTTCCTTAATGTAAGTGATTGACAGTTGATAAAAAACGATTTTTACACCACAAATCTTCATCTGGGCCCTATAACAATAACCATTTGGAGATCCTTATGATGAGATACATCCAGTGGTATAAATAACTTAATATGGAAAATGGTGGTGACAGAATCCCTTTAACAATACCCCATCAGGAAGAAATCTGAGATAGGGAGACTTAGAGGATAGAGCTTGCAGTTCTCCAAGTCTTCTCGCTGAAGTTATGGCCACCAAGAATAGCACTTTGCTAGAGAGCCACTTCAGCTCAGCTTCGGCCAAAGGTTCAAATGGAGGACCTGTTAATTTTTTTAATACTAGGATAAGTCCCAGATAGGAATAGGGTCTCTTACTGATGGCTTCAGCCTCTTCACCGCTTTAAAGAATTTAGAGATCAGGGGGCTCTGAGCAAATTTGTTTTCCGTCATCGCATTTATGGCTGTCATGTGGACCTTCAGGGTATTTGGCTTCAGACCCATCTGAAAACCATCTTGCAAAAACTGTAAAATAGCTGGAACATCAATTTCTGAGCAGCCAGAATCTGATAGCCAAAAGGTGAATTTTTTCCATATTTTCTCATACTTTATATTTGTAGAAACCTTGTGAGCTGAGAGTAAGGTATTTATTACTGAGTCAGAAAGCCCCTTCTCTTCTAGTCTGGACCTTTCAGTCTCCATGCTGTAAGATGTAGATTTTTCAGGTTCTGGTGATATAGACCGTCTTGCAACAAGAGATCGGGAACTAGAGGGAGCGACCAGTACTCTCCCTTCGATAGGTGTAGCAAGAGAGGGAACCATGCTCTGCGAGGCCAAAAAGGAGCTATCAATATAGCTTGAGGCTTTTCCACCTGTATCTTCTGCAGGACTCTCTGGATTATCGGAACAGGAGGAAAGATGTATACATTGAGACCTCTCCAGCTGATTGAGAATGCGTCCACTACTGTGGGACTGTCCACTCTGTTTAGGGAACAGAATTGAGGAAGTTTCCGGTTGTTTCTGGATGCCATCTGTCACGGGAAGCCGGCGGCACGCTCCCCGCTTGCAGCGCCGCCGGACTTCCGCTACCACGGAGCGAGGACGCGACTGGCGTCCTCGTCTCCATGGTAACAAGAGGCGGGGAGCGTCGGGCGCGCTTCCGGATGCTGCGTGCCCGGCGTCCCCGCCCCCCTAGACACGAGCAGTGGGCGGTACTGAGCGCTGGCCCGGCAAGCCAGCGCTCAGAGTATATTTTTATATGGGGTGCCTTATATTTGGGTCATGTGGCGCTGGCCACGCCACATGACCAAATTTATAGCATATTTGAGCGCTGGTCACGTTTGGCCAGCGCTCATTATGCAAATGAGGTCATGTGACGCTGGCCCTGTCACATGACCCATTGGAGGGCTTTTTAAAGCTGCCAGCTGCCCTTTCAAATCGCCTGTGATTAGTTACTCCTTTGATCAGTGCTTGTGCGACTTCTGCTTGAATTGTTACTTGGATTTTGGACTTGGATTCTGGACTTTGACTTCTCTCTGCTTCACCCCTGGTATTTACGTGACCTCCTGTGTTTGACCCGGCTTGCTGACTACTCCACCATTGTGTTCGTTCTGTCTGTGTTTTGTCCGTCCCTTTGTTCCCTTTCCCTCCCTGCGCACTTATCCAGCGTAGGGACCGTCTTCGTGGTTGTCCGCGGCTGCCTAGGGCCAACTGAGGCAAGTAGGCAGGGAAAGAAGGAGGGGTTCA
>ONZH01013326.1:0-24909 GCA_900303285.1 Rhinella marina
GCAGGGAACCGGAGTCCGGTTTGTATTCCAGTGGAACGCACGTGCTAAATATATTTGTAATTACTATAAAAAAAGGTTTTTAAAAGACGCCAAATAGTATCCAAGAAATTAAGATAATAAATAGTATAAAACTATATATGTATAAGTATCCGATTATGCGTTCCAAGCTGGACGCAGGTCCGGGAGGGGCGGGCGCTCCACAAATGGAACGACAGCGCAAGAGGAGCTGTGCGCTCCAGTGAGGACGTGTAGGAGAGCGTTCCCCTGCAACTGCCACCGTGAAGCAGACAAAAGTGTGGTCTGACTGTGTAGCTCCGTTGCGTCTCCTCCTACCCCCGTCTCCTCTGCGTGCAATGCGTTCTCCCTTATTGCGATGAGCGATTCTTTAAGGACGCATAGGAGCGGGATGGTTACGCTCACTATAGCGTCCTCGCTGCTGACCTTCTTGGTGGACTCCTCAAAGATACGCAGTACATCGCATATGTCTGCCATCCATGGCCACTCGTGGTTGGCAAACTGAGGGAGCTGAGTTGGAGGCACGCGTGGATTCATAATCTGGTACTCCATCAATGCTCTCTGCTGCTCACACACCCTGGCCAACATGGAATAGGTGGAATTCCAGCGAGTCGGCAGGTCGCACAACAGCCGATGTTCAGGCAAATGGAGGCGTTGCTGGAGTTTTTTTAAGCTAGCAGCAGCTACAGTTGACTTCCGAAAGTGTGCGCACAAGCGCCGCACTTTCACCAGTAGCTCTGCCAGGTTGGGGTAAGTCTTTAGAAATTTTTGGACTACCAGATTAAAAACGTGGGCCAGGCATGGTACGTGTTCGAGTTCGGCAAGCTCCAGAGCCGCCACTCAGGTTACGGCCGTTATCGCACACGACCATGCCTGGTCCTAGCTGCAGCGGCGACAGCCACATCTCCGTCTGCTGCAATATGGCGTCCCTCACCTCTGGGGCGCTGTGCTTCCTGTCGCCCAAGCTGATGAGCTTAAGCACCGCCTGCTGACGTCTCCCCGCGCCAGTGCTGCAACGCTTCCAGCTAGCGGCTGAGGGCGATGTTAAGGCAGAGGAGGAGGAGGAGGAAGAGGAGGGGGGTTTATCAGAACCCGTGCTGGCAATCTTGGGCGGGGGTGGTAGGTAGGCCGTCTCTGTTTGCGACCCCGTCCCCGCTTCCACAACATTCACCCAGTGTGCCGTCAAAGAGATGTATCGTCCCTGGCCGCAAGCGCTTGTCCACGAGTCGGTGGTCAAGTGGACCTTTGCGCTGACTGCGTACCTCAGGGCCCGCCTGATGTTACGCGACACGTGCTGGTGCAGGGCGGGGACGGCACTCCGGGAAAAGTAGTGGCGGCTGGGGACGGAATAGCGAGGTGCGGCAGCCGCCATCAGGTCGCGGAAGGCCTGCGTCTCCACAAGCCTAAACGGCAACATCTCCAGGGCCAGCAGTTTGGAGATGTGGCAGTTTAAGGCTTGGGCTTGGGGGTGACTCGAGGCGTACTTCCGCCTGCGGTCGAACGCCTGCGAGATGGACAGTTGATGGGACGAGGAGTGTGAAGGTGCAGGCGAAGATGCGGGGGAAGGGGAGGCTGAAGGAGAAGGCCCCAAAGTAGCCGAGGCAGAGGCAGATGTGGAGGTGTCCTGGCTGGAGGTCTGGACCGCAGTGGCAGCACACAATAAAGGGGAAGAGGCAGTGGCAGGAAGACCTTGCGCAGGTTGTATTGCGTTTGCTCTCTCCCACTCAGCCCAGTGCTTGACTTCCAAGTGACGCCGCATGCCTGAGGTTGTCATATTGCTCTTCTCAGAGCCCCTACTCAGTTTTGAGTGGCAGAGTGTGCAAACCGCGCTCAGTTTGTCATCCGCACAAACATTAAAAAATCTCCACACCACAGAAGTACGAGGCCTCGATGGGGGAGCTTCGCGCGACTGCCCGCTGCCGGGAACAGCTTCGGCCCTGCTGGCTGTGGCCTCACTTCTCTGTCTGGACTGTCCTCTGCCTGTGGACATCCCTCTGCCTGTGGACATCCTCTGCCTCTGGACATCCCTCTGCCCTCTTGCTGCCTTTTTCGGTGCTGCGCAGACCACCACCTCTCCACTGCTTTCCCCGCTGGACATCACCCCTGGCCAAGTGGGGTCGGTCATTTCGTCATCCACCACCTCCTCTTCCACTTCCTCACTCTGCTCCTCCTCCTGCCCACTGGACATTCCAACAGCCTCCCTTGATGGCAACTGCGTCTCATCATCATCATCGCTCATGATAACAGATGCTGGTTCAGGGTCCACATCAGCAGGAGATGGCGAATACTCAAGTGGTTGGGCATCACTACAAACAAATTCCTCTGCTAGCTCCTGGGATTCTTCCGGCACATCTGAAAAAGGACCCGAAAAGAGCTCCTGGGAGGGGTCAATGGTGGGATGACTCTGTTGGCCAGGTGTGGAGGAAGGAGGGTCAGAGTGAGACTGTGTGGATGACTGGCTGGTGGACAACTGTGTGGAAGCGCTATCGGCTATCCATTGCACCACCTGTTCAACCTGCTCAGGCCTCAACAGCGGTGTAACCCGCCCCCTCTTAACTGTCCATAAAGGCAGGGATTCTGGATGAGTGGGATCCTGGCTGACCCTCACCAGCACGCATTGTATCCCCACTGGCTTCAACAAGGCCACCAACAGCATTTCCGCGCCCCCGTCCTCGTCCACGTCCGATTCCGCTAGCCCCCCTCCGCATTTTATTTTTTTTGGTTACAATATTTTTCCTTCACAGCCATTTCTAACAGTTCAGACGGTGTGTGTTTTTTTTTAACTACACAGCCGTGTACTAACAGAAGAATTAATATATTTGGCAAGAGAACGCACAGTAACAGGTGCCAAACAAAAGGCCAATTTTTTTTATATTTCTAGGTAGGCTGTTTTTACTATCTAGGACACAGCCGTGTGATCACGGTATTAACACCACGTATATAAAAATATTTTGCAAGAGAACGCACAGTACAGGTGCCAATGAAAAGGCAATGTATTACTAACAGATCAGACGGTGTGTATTAACACCACGTATATAAAAATATTTTGCAAGAGAACGCACAGTACAGGTGCCAATGAAAAGGCCTATTTTTTTTATATTTCTAGGTACACAGCCGTGTACTAACAGATCAGACGGTGTGTATTAACACCACGTATATAAAATATTTTGCAAGAGAACGCACAGTACAGGTGCCAATGAAAAGGCCTATTTTTTTTATATTTCTAGGTACACAGCCGTGTACTAACAGATCAGACGGTGTGTATTAACACCCACGTATATAAAATATTTTGCAAGAGAACGCACAGTACAGGTGCCAATGAAAAGGCCAATTTTTTTTATATTTCTAGGTACACAGCCGTGTACTAACAGATCAGACGGTGTGTATTAACACCACGTATATAAAATATTTTGCAAGAGAACGCACAGTACAGGTGCCAATGAAAAGGCCTATTTTTTTAATATTTCTAGGTACACAGCCGTGTACTAACAGATCAGACGGTGTGTATTAACACCACGTATATAAAATATTTT
The DNA here is from genome assembly GCA_900303285.1 of Rhinella marina. Lineage (NCBI taxonomy): Eukaryota > Metazoa > Chordata > Amphibia > Anura > Bufonidae > Rhinella > Rhinella marina. Next base: position 3,549 of record ONZH01013326.1, read on the forward strand.
GCAAGAGAACGCACAGTACAGGTGCCAATGAAAAGGCCTATTTTTTTTATATTTCTAGGTACACAGCCGTGTACTAACAGATCAGACGGTGGTGTATTAACACCACGTATATAAAAATATTTTGCAAGAGAACGCACAGTACAGGTGCCAATGAAAAGGCCTATTTTTTTTATATTTCTAGGTACACAGCCGTGTACTAACAGATCAGACGGTGTGTATTAACACCACGTATATAAAAATATTTTGCAAGAGAACGCACAGTACAGGTGCCAATGAAAAGGCCTATTTTTTTTATATTTCTAGGTACACAGCCGTGTACTAACAGATCAGACGGTGTGTATTAACACCACGTATATAAAAATATTTTGCAAGAGAACGCACAGTACAGGTGCCAATGAAAAGGCCTATTTTTTTATATTTCTAGGTACACAGCCGTGTACTAACAGATCAGACGGTGTGTATTAACACCACGTATATAAAATATTTTGCAAGAGAACGCACAGTACAGGTGCCAATGAAAAGGCCTATTTTTTTATATTTCTAGGTACACAGCCGTGTACTAACAGATCAGACGGTGGGTATTAACACCACGTATATAAAAATATTTTGCAAGAGAACGCACAGTACAGGTGCCAATGAAAAGGCCTATTTTTTTATATTTCTAGGTACACAGCCGTGTACTAACAGATCAGACGGTGTGTATTAACACCACGTATATAAAAATATTTTGCAAGAGAACGCACAGTACAGGTGCCAATGAAAAGGCCTATTTTTTTATATTTCTAGGTACACAGCCGTGTACTAACAGATCAGACGGTGTGTATTAACACCACGTATATAAAATTATTTTGCAAGAGAACGCACAGTACAGGTGCCAATGAAAAGGCCAATTTTTTTTATATTTCTAGGTACACAGCCGTGTACTAACAGATCAGACGGTGTGTATTAACACCACGTATATAAAATATTTTGCAAGAGAACGCACAGTACAGGTGCCAATGAAAAGGCCTATTTTTTTTAATATTTCTAGGTACACAGCCGTGTACTAACAGATCAGACGGTGTGTATTAACACCACGTATATAAAAATTATTTTGCAAGAGAACGCACAGTACAGGTGCCAATGAAAAGGCCTATTTTTTTATATTTCTAGGTACACAGCCGTGTACTAACAGTTCAGACGGTGTGTATTAACACCACGTATATAAAATTATTTTGCAAGAGAACGCACAGTACAGGTGCCAATGAAAAGGCCTATTTTTTTTATATTTCTAGGTACACAGCCGTGTACTAACAGATCAGACGGTGTGTATTAACACCACGTATATAAAATATTTTGCAAGAGAACGCACAGTACAGGTGCCAATGAAAAGGCCTATTTTTTTAATATTTCTAGGTACACAGCCGTGTACTAACAGATCAGACGGTGTGTATTAACACCACGTATATAAAATATTTTGCAAGAGAACGCACAGTACAGGTGCCAATGAAAAGGCCTATTTTTTTAATATTTCTAGGTACACAGCCGTGTACTAACAGATCAGACGGTGTGTATTAACACCACGTATATAAAATATTTTGCAAGAGAACGCACAGTACAGGTGCCAATGAAAAGGCCTATTTTTTTTATATTTCTAGGTACACAGCCGTGTACTAACAGATCAGACGGTGTGTATTAACACCACGTATATAAAAATATTTTGCAAGAGAACGCACAGTACAGGTGCCAATGAAAAGGCCTATTTTTTTAATATTTCTAGGTACACAGCCGTGTACTAACAGATCAGACGGTGTGTATTAACACCACGTATATAAAATTATTTTGCAAGAGAACGCACAGTACAGGTGCCAATGAAAAGGCCTATTTTTTTAATATTTCTAGGTACACAGCCGTGTACTAACAGATCAGACGGTGTGTATTAACACCACGTATATAAAATATTTTGCAAGAGAACGCACAGTACAGGTGCCAATGAAAAGGCCTATTTTTTTATATTTCTAGGTACACAGCCGTGTACTAACAGATCAGACGGTGTGTATTAACACCACGTATATAAAAATTATTTTGCAAGAGAACGCACAGTACAGGTGCCAATGAAAAGGCCTATTTTTTTAATATTTCTAGGTACACAGCCGTGTACTAACAGATCAGACGGTGTGTATTAACACCACGTATATAAAATTATTTTGCAAGAGAACGCACAGTACAGGTGCCAATGAAAAGGCCTATTTTTTTTATATTTCTAGGTACACAGCCGTGTACTAACAGATCAGACGGTGTGTATTAACACCACGTATATAAAAATATTTTGCAAGAGAACGCACAGTACAGGTGCCAATGAAAAGGCCTATTTTTTTTATATTTCTAGGTACACAGCCGTGTACTAACAGATCAGACGGTGTGTATTAACACCACGTATATAAAAATTATTTTGCAAGAGAACGCACAGTACAGGTGCCAATGAAAAGGCCTATTTTTTTAATATTTCTAGGTACACAGCCGTGTACTAACAGATCAGACGGTGTGTATTAACACCACGTATATAAAAATATTTTGCAAGAGAACGCACAGTACAGGTGCCAATGAAAAGGCCTATTTTTTTATATTTCTAGGTACACAGCCGTGTACTAACAGATCAGACGGTGTGTATTAACACCACGTATATAAAATATTTTGCAAGAGAACGCACAGTACAGGTGCCAATGAAAAGGCCTATTTTTTTTATATTTCTAGGTACACAGCCGTGTACTAACAGATCAGACGGTGTGTATTAACACCACGTATATAAAATTATTTTGCAAGAGAACGCACAGTACAGGTGCCAATGAAAAGGCCTATTTTTTTTATATTTCTAGGTACACAGCCGTGTACTAACAGATCAGACGGTGTGTATTAACACCACGTATATAAAATTATTTTGCAAGAGAACGCACAGTACAGGTGCCAATGAAAAGGCCTATTTTTTTATATTTCTAGGTACACAGCCGTGTACTAACAGATCAGACGGTGTGTATTAACACCACGTATATAAAATTATTTTGCAAGAGAACGCACAGTACAGGTGACAATGAAAAGGCCTATTTTTTTAATATTTCTAGTACACAGCCGTGTACAACAGTGTGTATGTACAACGAGAACGCACATACAGTGCAATGAAAGGCCTATTTTTTTATATTTCTAGGTTGTACTAACAGATCAGACGGGTGTATTAACACCATTTTTTTAATATTTCTAGGACACAGAGCCCCAATAAATATTTTTTTTATATTCTAGTTAACAGCCGTGTACTAACAGGTCAGACGGTGGGTATTTACACCTGGTATACAAAAAGGGTATTGCAGGCACACAGAACCCAGAACACTAGAGCCAAATAAACTGTATTTAAAAAAAAATAAAATAAAACAGCCGTATACTGCCAGATCAGATGGTGCATATACACACTAGGTATATAACAGGGTTTTGCAGCCAAAAAGAACGCAGAACAGTAGTGCCAAATATAGTTTGGTATGTAGCAGAGCACCTAATACACCACTAATGCCTCTCTCTGTCCCTACTCCAGCAGCTATCCCTGAATACAGCAGCCGTTCTCTGCAGAGTGTATATTGTAGTAAAGCTATCACTGTACTGCACTATAGTAGCCCTGATAAGGGCTTTTAATCACGCTCCTGCCTGTCCAACAGCTAAAACCTATCTCTCCCTTCTCCAGCCTCTGTCCCTGACTAAGTTCACGCAGCATATGCGTACGAGCAGGAAGAGCTGAGTTTTTAATATTCGAGGTCACATGGTTTTTCCAGCCAATCCATGTAGACGCCGTTTTCGCGCTGCCAGCGTGCTCCGCGGGCCTGTCATACCCCCCTGCATGGTGATTGGTGGAAAAAGAGCGCCAGGGAAGGTGGGAGGGGAAACGAATTCTAAGTGCGCCATCGCCGTTATACTCGATTGAAATCGAGTATGCCGAATAGCGTAGTATTCGATCGAATACCGGCTCGATCGAACACTACTCGCATATCTCTTGTCGTTAATGCTAAAATATTCAGTGAGTTTTTTTCGAGATATGTTCTCTGTTTGTGGGGTTATATAATATTGTCTCGTTTAGTCTCCAAATCATCTCCTTTTTTGGAAGGGTACGTAAGAGGAACTGTAAGAACAGAGGTTCGTGATCAGACAGAGTTATTGACCCAATGTGTGCTTTTTGACAGGAAGGAAGTAGGGAGGTAGAGATAAAGATGTAGTCCAGTCTTTGGTAGGAGGAGTGGGCAGGAGAATAGTATGTGTAGTCTTTTGTAGTGGGATTTAAAGCTCTCCAACTGTTCACCAAACCCGCATTCGCCAGATTCCTACGTATGTGCCTTAAGGACATTTCAGATAAAGCTGATGACCCAGTGGAAGAATCTACCCGAGGGAAAAGAGTTGCGTTCAGGTCCCCGCCTAAGATCACCACTCCCTTTGCAAATTTCTGTAGGTCCGCTAGTACATTTCTGATCCATGGTGTCTGACCCAAGTTAGGGACATATACATTACACAGGGTGATCATTTGTGTGCTCAAAAGACCCTTGACGAATATATACCTTCCCTGCTCATCTGAGAGGGTCGAATGCACCACGAAGGGGAGGTTTCTGTGCAGGTCAATGCTGACTCCCTTGGAGGCAGAGTCAAGGGATGTACTATGAAACCATTGGTTATATACCAGGTGTTTTAGGTGAGGGATGTGATTTCTCTTAAAATGAGTTTCTTGCAGTAGCAAAATATCGGAATTGTGCTTTTTCAGCATATTGCATATTTGACTCCTCTTCGCCGGTGCGTTCATCCCCCTCACATTATACGAGCAAACTTTGACCATCTCCATTTATACAATATATTTCGATGAGGTAGCCAGTACACTGAAAAAACTTGCGCATCTGGTTATAATATGTGACCGAGATCGACAGGCATATTGAGAGAATACCTCTCATGCACCTCTCAGGTGTTAATGCTGTGCCTCGTGTGTTCCCTGCAGAGGAAAAGGAATGGGTAAGAGTGGGGAGGAGGATAACAAAGGAAAAGGATAACAAAAAATTACCCAACAGTGAACCCCTTTGTGGAAAGGGTATGAATAGGCTAAAATATGCCGACGGGGGAACTCCCGTGATATGTCTCTGTGGAAGTACGTGATAAATATAATAACATTTAACATAGAACATGAACATAAACATAGCTCCTGGTTGGAGCAAAAGAAATATTAACATTTGGTAGGCGTAGGCTGCCAAAAAGGTGGATCTAGGCCGAGGAGTGGGCAGCTTGTTGTAACTTGGGCATCACATCCCATGGGGGGGGGGGGGGGGGGATTTGAATTAGAACCTTATGTGATAGGTCAAAGACAGATGTAAAAGTAAGCAACAGTAAAGAAGAAGTAGGAATGGCAAAGGAAAGATAGTATAACAGAAGGACTCATATCTGTTGATAAAGTGCGCTGGTATAAACAGTCTCACCGCATGGCAGATAAGTCAATTGTTGAAGTGATAGTTCCCTTCAGCGCAATCAGTCAGTGTCCACCTGAATTCTTCTGGGAGTCAGTTTTCCCGCCTTTCTCTTCTGGCGTTGCACTTTTCCGGTACCCACCGAGCAGGCAGCAATGTTAGTTCTTGGACAGCATTCCAGTCTTGGATTTGCAAGTCATCGATACCCAGGGTGTCGTAGGCTCTTTTAAGGTCAGAATGCGAATGAATCACTGTTTTCCTCTCCGGAGTGTTGATTAATAGGCCAAAAGGGAATAGCCATCTGTAGGTCAGCCTCCGTTCTTTTAAGACATCCAATAAAGGACGCAGATTTCGCCTTTTCTTCAAGGTTAGGGGAGACAAGTCCTGATATATTGTAATAGCGGCCCCTTCATAGTATAAGCGGGAAGAGGATCAGGCTGCTTTTAAGATTTTCTCTTTAGTCTGAAAGTGCTGGAACTTACCGTATTTTTCGCCCTATAAGACGCACTTTTTTCCCCCCAAAAGTAGGGGGGAAAATGCGGTGCGTCTTATAGGGTGAATACAAGTGAGCGCTTCCATAAGGAAGCGCTCACTTGTACGTAGGGACCCCCATCAGACCTCAGATCAGCCCACCCAGCCACTTAAAGACCATACTTACCTGTTCTGCGCTGCCGCTGCCCTCCGGTCCCACGCTCCGCGCTCCTCTCTCTTCCCTGCCGGCGCGCACTATGACCTGACGCTGCAGCACAATATGCTAATCTGAGGTCTGTTGGGGGCACATTCTGCTGATCTGAGGTCTGATGGGGCACATACTGTTGCTCTGAGGTCTGAAGGGGGCACATTCTACTGATCTGAGGTCTGATGGGGGCACATTCTGCTGATCTGAGGTCTGATGGGGCACATACTGTTGCTCTGAGGTCTGAAGGGGGCACATTCTGCTGATCTGAGGTCTGATGGGGGCACATACTGTTGCTCTGAGGTCTGATGGGGGCACATACTGTTGCTCTGAGGTCTGATGGGGGCACATTCTGCTGATCTGAGGTATGATGGGGGCACATTCTGCTGATCTGAGGTATGATGGGGGCACATTCTGCTGATCTGAGGTCTGGTGGGCGCACAGTGAGATGGTATGGGGGCACAGTGGGCTGATCTGAGGTCTGGTGGGGGGCTGACATGGAGGGCTGATGGAGTTCTGACATGGAGGGCTGATATGGGGGTCTGATGTGATGTCCTAAAATTTATGGGCAGTCTGATAAGAGGATCTGCTGAAAAATATTTTTTTCTTATTTTCCTACACTAAAACCTAGGTGCGTCTTATGGGCCGGTGCGTCTTATAGGGCGAAAAATACGGTACATATGATGTCTTGTGGTGGACTGGCAGGGTCCGGCATTGGGCGAAGTGCTCTATGAGCTCTTTCAAACAAAATGGCCGCTGGAGGCTCTGACCCTAGCAGGTCTGTGAAGAATGTAGTGAGCGCGGGCAATGGACTCGGTAAAGCCTTTCAGACGTAGGTTGTTACGACGTCCCCGGTTTTCTTGGTCCTCCAGCTGGTTGTAAAGGTAATTAAGATGTGCTTGAGCGTGGTCTAGATTGTGCAAGACCGAGGTGTTAAAGTCCACGATAGCAGCTTGTGAGGATTCCAAGGTGTCCACCCGGTCCCCGGTTTGCCGCAGATCCTGTTTGAGATCCTTTATTTCTTGCATCAGCGGATCCAACGCGTCTGCTAGGAGTTGGCGCATAAAAGATCGAGACACCGGTAAATTGGCCCTGGGGATCAGGCCCTCTGCATCACTGCCTGCTCCATCTTCTGAGTCCGAGGCCTCACGTCTGTTAGGCGCTTCCTGTGAAAGCGCCATCTTGTCCACTCGCTTCATCTGCTGTTCACAAGTCTTTTTTACAAATCTGTCTAGGTCCCCTTGTCCTGCTACTTGCCTGGGGAGTCCAGGGGGCTCCTTAGACTCGTCTCGGCTGTTTTTGCCCATGTTCGCTCTGAAATTTAGTAATTAACAGCCCGCTCCTCTATGATCCACAGCAGAGCTCACACTACTGCGTGCATTCGGCTCCGCTGCCAGGCCACGCCCCCTCTTCCATACTTTTAGGTCATACGTTCCACAAACTGCCTCCTGGATTTGCAGAGATAATATGGAACATATGCTGCTTGGTCTGTGATGTTCCAACTCACTGGTATTCCACCTTGCATATGTGGGAGCTAATTTTTTGCAGGACAATCTGTAGTTTTTATTGATCCTATTTTGGAGTGTGTGTGACTTTTTGACCATTTTATTACAATTTTGGGGTAAGACAAGCAATAAAAAAATGTGAATCGTCCATTTTGAAACTTTTTTCCCATTATACCATTTGCTGTATTGGAAAAATACTTAATATTTTAATAGTATGGGTGTTTTTGAACGTGGTGATGCCCGTGATGTTTATATTTTTTATTATTTATGTATTTTTTTTATTGTAAGGAAACAGTGGTGATTTAAATTTTTATATTTTAAAAAATTGTATATATATATCTATATATATATCTATATATATATATATATATATATATATACAGTGGAGGAAATAAGTATTTGATCCCCCACTGACTTTTAAAGTTTTAATACTAAAAAATAAATGAAACGTCTCATAATTTTATGCCAGCTTTATTTTAACAGTGCCACATAGAATATCAAAAGAAAAACAGAGAAAATTACATGAAATGAGAAATAAAAAATAATTTGCATTTCTTTGAGGGAAATAAGTATTTGATCCCCTAGGAAAACATCATTTAATACTTGATGGCAAAACCCTTGTTGGCAAGCACAGCAGTCAGACGTTTCTTATAGTTTTTTATAAGGTTTGCACACACTTCAGGAGTAATTTTGGCCCACTCCTCTCTGCAAATCATCTCCATATCCTTAAGGTTTTTAGGCATGCATTTGGAAACGAGAAGCTTCAGCTCTCTCCATAGATTTTCGATGGGATTAAGGTCAGGAGAATGGCTAGGCCATTCCATGACCTTGATATGCTTCTTATGGAGCCACTCCTTTGTTTCCTTGGCTGTATGTTTTGGGTCGTTGTAGTGCTGAAAGACCCATCCATGACCCATTTTCAGTGCCCTGGCGGAGGCAAGGAGGTTGTCACCCAGGATTTTGCGATACATGGCCCCGTTCATCTTCCCGTCAATGCGGTGAAGTTGGCCTGTGCCCTTAGAAGAAAAACACCCCCAAAACATAATACTTCCACCACCATGCTTGACGGTGGGGATGGTATTCTTAGGGTCATATTCTGTATTTTTCTTCCTCCAAACACGTCGAGTTGAGTTGAGGCCAAAGAGCTCAATTTTGGTCTCATCTGACCACAGCACCTTCTCCCAGTCTCTCTCGGAGTCATTAATATGTTCATTGGCAAACTTGAGGCGGGCCTGGACGTGAGCCTTCTTGAGCAGAGGAACCTTGCGTGCACTGCACGATTTTAAACCATTACGTCTCAGTGTATTACCAATGGTTTTTTTGGAGACTGTGGTCCCAGCTGCCTTGGGATCATTACTCAGCTCCTCCCATGTAGTTCTTGGCTGATTTTTAGCCTTTCTCATGATCAATGAGACTCCACGAGGTGATATCTTGCATGGAGCTCCAGGCCTGGGTCGATTGACAGTAATGTTGTACTTCTTACACTTCCAAATAATTGCACCAACAGTTGTCACCTTCTCATCCAGCTTCTTACTTATGGCTTTGTAGCCCATTCCAGCCTTGTGTAGGTCAACAATTTTGTCCCTGACATCTTTAGACAGCTCTTTAGTCTTGCCCATGGTGGAGATGTTGTAGTGTCACTGAGACTGTTGGCAGGTGGCCTTTTATACAGGTGACAATTTGGGACAGGTGTCTCTCATGTAGGTAACGACTTCACTGTGATTAGGGTGTGTCAGTGGTCTGTAGGAGCCAACATTAGTCATGGTTTTCCTAGGGGATCAAATACTTATTTCCCTCAAAGAAATGCAAATTATTTTTTATTTCTCATTTCATGTAATTTTCTCTGTTTTTCTTTTGATATTCTATGTGGCACTGTTAAAATAAAGCTGGCATAAAATTATGAGACGTTTCATTTATTTTTTAGTATTAAAACTTTTAAAGTCAGTGGGGGATCAAATACTTATTTCCTCCACTGTATATACACACACATTTTTTAAAACTTTTTTAATGTTTTTGTAACCAGTCTAGGAAGCTACAATGTTCAGTAGTTTGTTTTTTCTACATGATTTTTCTACATGTAGTATTACATTGATTTTCCTATATTCGCCTTCCACCTGCTGGCCAACATAGGAACTTCACTTCTAATATGCTGGGTCTCTTTAGAGAGACCCAGCCTATTAGAATTTATTACCGGCATCCCCAATTGCACTTGATAACGGCATCTAAAGGCTGTAATGTAATGACAGCGATTGGCATTATTGCCAGTAGCAGTCATTAGCCACATGCCTCGACCAGGGTGCCCTCTGCATGTTTAAATATCGCTCCAGCGCCATTCATGTATGGCGCTGGTAGCAAAAGGGTTAACCCTTACACTCCCAGCGCCGGCAAGTGCGGCGGGCGTCATGGCCGGCAAGTCTTAGAAACAGCAGAGACTTGCCGCTACTTACCGCCATCGGCGGCGTCTTCCTGGGCGTTTAGATGCCGTGTGATCACGGCATCTAGTTGCGTCTGAACCCGGAAGCATTCGCTTCCGGGTGGTGTACAGACACCCGTGTGGCCAATCGGGGTGTCTGTACACCATATGAAAACTGTAATCCTCGCTGGTGAGGATTACAGTTTTCAAAGTGCAATTCTTATTCTGGCCACTAGATGGCAGGCCAGGATAAGAAATGAGCAATTCTTGGATTTCTGAGTCTAGAAAATCCCTGATTGCTCATAAAGAAAAAAAGCCACAATATATAAGCCCATATTTGAGCTTTCAAATAGTAAAAAAAATTAAAAAAAAAATGTTAAAAAATATATAAAAATAAAAAAGATATAAAGTTCAAATCACCCCCCTTTCCGTATAATTAAAAAATAAATACCTAAATAACAATAAATATAGACATCATGGGTATCACCGTGACTGAAAACACCCGTACTTTTAAAATATAAAAAAAAAAATTCCAATACGGCGAATTGTGTGGTGTAAAAAAGCGTCCAAATGGCGATTTGCCGTTTTTTGTCGCTTTTTTTTTCTAAAAAAAATTAAATAAAAAGTGATCAAAAGTCATACACACCCCACAATGGTATCAATAAAAACTTCAGATTGTCCCGCAAAAAATGAGCCCCGATACAGCTCTGTACACATAAATACCAAAAAGTTATAGGGGTCAAGATGTGACAAGGAAAAAAAAAAAAAAGGGCAACTTTCTAATTATTTTATCACTATGAAAACGCAGGAAAAACTATACATATTAGGTATTGCCGGATTTGTACTGACCAGTAGAATGAAAGTAATGGATCAGTTTTAATGCACATCGAACGCTGTAAATAAGAAACCCGTAGAACTGTAGCGGAATAGCGTTTTCTTTGCAATTTCACCCGGTTTGGAATTTTTTTCCCGCTTCCCACTACACCATATGCAATATTAAATGGTGGCGTTGGAAAGTACAACTTGTCCCGCAAAAAACAAGCCCTCATACAGCTATGTGAACAGAAAAATAAAAGAGTTATGGCTGTTTGAAGGCAGGGAGCGCAAAACGAAAATGCATGACCGAAAAACCCTCCGGGAGTGAAAGGGTTAAGATGGCATCGACTTGCGAGTGCAGCAGGTGCCATAACCAAAAGTAGGGCAAAAGTATGTGATCAACGATAACATTGACTGCACACATGTAACCTCACAGATGCCATAAGCACACATTCCTGGCAGTGCACCATCTTTCCCTAGCGGGGATCAGGGTAGTTGGATGGTGTGTCTGGAAGCCTTGGTTCTCCTGAATGATCTGTGGCAGGGCTCCATAGGAACATATTTTAAGTCTCAGAAGACTCCAATGCTCGAGAGAAGCCATGATGATTGCTTGTTAAAGTTCCCTAGGGGAACTATTAAAAAGTGTTAAAAGAAATTTTTTTAAATATTACAAAAAATAAAAAATTTCAAAATTTAAATCACCACTTTTTCCCAAAATTAAAATAAGAATACATAAACAATTAAAAAATAAACCTAATAGGCGTTACCCTATGCAAAAAACACCTGTACTATTAAAATATAACATTTATCCCACGTGGCAAAATGGAAAAAATAGTCAAAATGGCCAGTTCACTGTTTTTTGGTTGCTTCACCTCCCACAAAAAATTGAATAAAAAGTGATCAAAACCTCATATACACCCCAAAATGGACCCTCACACAGCTCCTCAAACATAATGACAAAAACGCAAGAAAAAGAAACGCAAGAAAAACCATACAAATATGGTATCGTTGTAATGATACTTACTTGAACATTGAAAGTAACAGGTCAATTTTAATGCATAGTGAACGCCTTAAAAACAAAACACATTGTTTTCCAATTCCACCCCATTTGGATTTTTTTGCAGCTTCCAACTATATCATATGCAATATTAAATAGAACCATTAGAAAGTACAACTTGACACGCAAAAAATAAGCCCTCATACGGCTTATGTGAATGGAAAAATTAGAAATGTATATCTCTAGGAAGGCTAGAAGTAAAAAATGAAATGGAAAATGTCCTGGTCCTGAAGGGTTCCCCCAATAAGGGACACTATATGAAACTTTTTTTAATTTTAAAAAGCCTAACACAAGGTGATGTGTATTTTGAATCAAGATGTTTGTGAATTCCATTAGACATTCATTTACTAATAGCTATATTCAGTATGTCAGTGTCACTCTGACATTATTTGCCATTACAGTCACTGCATGCAAGAGCTTAAGGTGGGGGGAAGGGGTGGTGGAATAAAAAAAAAAGAGAAAGACAAGATATAAAAAATGTCAAACTCTGAATAATTATGTCAATGCAATATTTTATTTTTTTCCTTTTCAATAAATAAGTAGATTTCAAACATTCCGTTTTAATTTTGTCATTATGGGGTATGAAGAGCAGAATGATGGGGAAAAACTTAAATGTGTAAAAAAGATGAAAGGATTTGAAGACTTTAAGTTAGGGAGGTTTGGGCTTGTGGGTGAAATTTCAGGATGAACCTAAAATGCACTTGAACCTTTTCAAGTGAACTTAATGTGACCTTCTCTAAACCTTTGAATGCACATGTCCAACTATTCAATGTTTCAGTACTTTTTGCACAGCTTGCTGTTCTCTAACAAGGAGCTTAAAATGGCATAATTCACAACAGTTATTTGATCCATGAAGCGCTCAATAATTTTCCTGGGTCAATTAGAATTGGTATTTAAACAGTCCTCCTCATCATGTTGTTCACATTTTCACATCATGAGACCAAGATGACAACTAACAATTGGTCAATAGTACCTCACCATTGAGAGGCTTCAAGCAGGATGTTCTCAGACAAAAGTTGCCACTGAGCTTAGAGTGTCACAGAGTGTCATCAGCAGGTGGTAACAGAGATTCAGAGAGACTAGAAGAGTCACAGAAAGGCATAGAAGTGGACGTCCTTTGGCAACATTCCACATTGAAGATGGCTTCATTGTGAAGAATGCCCTGTGGAACTGGATAATGAATGGCACACAACTCAAGGCACATTTAAAGGAGGTGAGAGACACCCAAGTGACTGTTTGAAACCATTTACATCAGTGTGATCTGTGTGCTAGACAACCTACAAGGGTACCTGACCACACCAACAGGCACAAGCATGATTGTCTTGCATAGACCAGAGAGCATCTACGCTGGACGAGGGACCAGTGGGCCTAGGTGCTGTTCACTGATAAAAGTCGATTCACACTGAGCAGAAATGGCCGCCAATGATGTTGAAGATGTCAAGGAAAGCGTTATGCATCAGCCACAGATGAGCCTTTGGTGGTGGTAGTGGTGTTACAGTGTGGGCAGGTGTGTCTAGTCAACAAAGGACTGCCCTACACTTTGTGAATAGTACAGTGACAAGCCCATACTGCTTGAATAGCATTATTAATCCAGTCATTGTGCCTCTGCATGAACCGACCTATTTTCATCTTCATGGACGACAATGCGCCAACTCCTTAAGGTCGCATAATTTGGGAACGGCTGCTGGAGCTTGGGGTACCTCAAATCAAGTGGACTGCACTTTCTCCAGACCTGAATCCCATTGAAAACCTATGCGATCAGCTTAGTCGTTGTGTAGAGGCTCATAACTCTGTACACCAGAACCTCAATGACCTGAGGGCAGGTATTCAAGAAGAGTGGAATGCCGTTCCTCAGCAGACAATAAGTCAACCTGTGAACAGTATGAGACAATGTTGTCAAGCTGTAATTGATGCTCATGGCCACTTGAAAAGTTGACATTTTTTGTCGGGGTATACCCACCACTGTTGTTGACTTTTGTTTCAATAAATTGCTTCAAATCACCATTCATGCTTCTACTTAAATGCCCTACTTTCATGATATACAGTAATCTGAAGGTTTTCCTTAAATTTCAGCCGAAAAACCAAATATCCTTAACTTATAGTATATGTATGTGCTGTATATTAGAACTTTTATTTTGATTTTGCATCGTTAGATTTCCACACATTTGTTGAAATGTGAACTACTTTCTTTGCTACTGCTTCTTGTCATTTTGAGTATTCAGTTAAACTTGACAAACTGATTATAATGACATTGTATGTTAGATTGCTCTAGAAACCCATTCCCACAAGACTAAGGTCAGTGGGAAATACTGCTATTTTGTTAAATTACTAATGTGAATTTTAAGTACATACCATTAAATATTTAGATAAAGCTTTCAAGAAGGTAAATATCTAAATTTTTTAGGAACCTTCAAGCAAGAACTTTTTGCATGCTACAGTTCTTGCTTAGTTTTTAGTACAGCACTTGATCATTAGCAAGTACAAACGTACTATTACACCGACCATCAAACCACAAATACACATCAGGTCATACATACAGATACATAAAGGAACATTCTCTTTGGCATAACATTTCAAGTTTTCACATACACACACAACACACACACACACACACACACACACACACACACACACACTTACTTTCTGATCATGCACAGCATTGCATAACAAATACATGTGCATGAATAAGGACACATATACAGCTCATAGATACAGCTGCTATGAGGCCCAGAAGCTAAAGGCCATTCAAGTGTGACACACAGTCACAAAGTCAAATGGTCAAAGTACTTAAAAAATTAATAGTGTAGGTGAATATAAGAAACATTGCAATGTATCTTATCAGAGAAAATGCTTATTTTTACACTTATTTCACCCTCTTTCACACTCAAACTGTGGTTTCTTATGAAACTCACTGAATTTAATGCTAAATCCGAGACAGACTTTCAGCTTTCAGATCACATGCTGCCATTAAAAGGCTATGAAGAGGGGATGGGACATGAGGACCTGAGCAGCAAAGAACCAGAGAGACAAACAGAGAAATACTACTACATCTAATAGTAAGTGCTCAGTGCATTTTACTATATTCTCCTCTAGTTTCTGTGTGTGCTGTGTATGAGAGACAACATAGCAACTAGAGTAAAACTAACCCTAAAGTGTTCTTCAATTATATAAATGGTAAAAAGTATAAACCTGAAGATGTCGGCCCCTTTACAGAGTAATGAGGGGGGAGTTGCAGAGAGCGATGAGGAGAAAGCAAAGCTACTAAATATTATTTTCTCCACTGTATTCACTGAGGAAAATAAACTGTCAGATGAAATGCAGAATATAAAAGTAAATTCCCCATTAAAAGTGCCCTGTCTGACCCAAGAAGAAGTACAGCAGCGTCTTAAAAAGATTAAAATAGACAAATCGCCAGGACCGGAAGGCATACACCCCCGTATCCTAAGAAAATTAAGTAATGTCATAGCCAGACCCTTATTTCTGATATTTAAGGACTCTATACTGACAGGGAGTGTTCCACAGGATTGGCACATAGCAAATGTGGTGCCAATATTCAAAAAGGGTCCAAAAACAGAGCCTGGAAACTGTAGGCCAGTAAGTTTAACATCTGTTGTGGGTAAACTGTTTGAAGGTTTTCTAAGAGATGCTACCTTGGAATACCTCAATGAAAATAAGCAAATAACTCCATATCAGCATGGCTTCATGAGGGATCGGTCATGTCAAACTAATTTAATCAGTTTCTATGAGGAGGTAAGTTCTAGACTTGACTGCGGAGTATCAATGGATGTTGTATATCTGGACTTCTCCAAAGCATTTGACACGGTACCACATAAAAGGTTAGTATATGCAGTGCCTTGTGAAAGTATTCGGCCCCCTGGAACTTTTCAACCTTTTGCCACATTTCATTTATTGGATCATTTAAACTTTTTTGTAATAATAAAACTGAAAAGTTGGGCATGCAAAATTATTCGGCCCATTTACTTTCAGTTCAGAAAACTCACTCCAGAAGTTCATTGAGGATCTCTGAATGATCCAATGTTGTCCTAAATGACTGATGAAGATAAATAGAATCCACCTGTGTGTAGTCAAGTCTCCGTATAAATGCACCTGCTCTGTTATAGTCTCAGGGTTCTGTTTAAAGCACAGAGAGCATCATGAAGACCAAGGAACACACCAGGCAGGTCCGTGATATTGTTGTGGAGAAGTTTAAAGCCGGTTTTGCATACCAAAAGATTTCCCAAGCTTTAAAGGAGCACTGTGCAAGTGATCATATTGAAATGGAAGGAGTATCAGACCACTGCAAATCTACCAAGACCAGGCCGTCCCTCTAAACTTTCATCTCAAACAAGGAGAAGACTGATCAGAGATTCAGCCAAGAGGCCGATAATCACTCTGGATGAACTGCAGAGATCTACAGCTGAGGTGGTAGAGTCTGTCCATAGGACAACAATCGGTCGAACACTTCACAAATCTGGCCTTTATGGAAGTGTGGCAAGAAGAAAGATATCCATAAAAAGTAGGGATGAGCGAACTTTTGAAAAGTTCGGTTTGGCGAACTTTCGTGAAGTTCGGATTCATATGAACCTAAAACGAACCTTGCTATAACGGCTGAATAATTGCAGCTACAATAGTGGGAGTCTGATAGGGTATAGTTTCGTTTAGTTGCAGTTGCTATTACAATGAATAAAGTGGAAAAAATCAAAGTGCAAAAATAGTCGTCGACAGCCAGGTCGACAACATTTGACAGCATTGAAGATGTCCGCTGGAGCAGTCCATGTCATGCCAGAGCACCAAAAACACATGGTAGATCGTGGTACCAGCCCAAGAATAGGCTGTGTTGAAGTCGATGCGGTCTCAGTGACATCACAGGTCAGAAGACAGACAGGCGTACCATTTAATTAGACCTTGTGCACCCCAGAACAGGTACACATTAGCCAAGGTGTAAGTGATTACACGGGACATAGGACACAAAGTGCAAGTTGGCAACACCGGCAGCATTGCCTTGGACCCAGTAGGGTGGAAAACAGACATTTGACAGTGGAACCAGCAGCAGTAATAGTACTGTATTGGACCCAGTATGGTTGAGAACAGACAATTGACGGAGGAGGAGGCAGCAGTACTTGATTGCACCCAGGCCAGTACAGTTGAGAACAGACAATTGACGGAGGAGTAGGCGGCAGCACTTGATTGCACCCAGGCCAGTATGGTTGAGAACAGACAATTGACGGAGGAGTAGGCAGCAGCACTTGATTGCACCCAGGCCAGTATGGTTGAGACAGACAACTGACGGAGGAGTAGACGGCAGCACTTGATAGCACCGAGGCCAGTATGGTGAGAACAGACAATTGACGGAGGAGTAGGCAGCAGCACTTGAATTGCACCCAGGCCAGTATGGTTGAGAACAGACAATTGATGGAGGAGTAGGCGCAGCACTTGATAGCACCCAGGCCAGTATGGTTGAGAACAGACAATTGACGGAGGAGGAGGCGGCAGCAGCACTTGATAGCAACCCAGGCCAGTAAGGTTGAGAACAGACAATTGACGGAGGAGTAGGCCGGCAGCACTTGATAGCACCCAGGCCAGTAATGGTTGAGAACAGACAATTGACGGAGGAGGAGGCGGCAGCAGCACTTGATAGCACCCAGGCCAGTATGGTTGAGAACAGACAATTGACGGAGGAGTAGGCGGCAGCACTTGATAGCACCCAGGCCAGTATGGTTGAGAACAGACAATTGAGGGAGGAGGAGGAGGCAGCAGCACTTGATAGCACCCAGGCCAGTATGGTTGAGAACAGACAATTGACGGAGGAGGAGGAGGCAGCACTTGATTGCACCCAGGCCAGTATGGTTGAGAACAGACAATTGACGGAGGAGGAGGCGGCAGCAGCACTTGATAGCACCCAGGCCAGTATGGTTGAGAACAGACAATTGACGGAGGAGTAGGCGGCAGCACTTGATAGCACCCAGGCCAGTATGGTTGAGAACAGACAATTGACGGAGGAGGAGGCGGCAGCAGCACTTGATAGCAACCCAGGCCAGTATGTTGAGAACGACAATTGACGGAGGAGTAAGGCGGCAGCACTTGATAGCACCAGGCCAGTATGGTTGAGAACAGACAATTGACGGAGGAGGAGGAGCAGCACACAGGCCAGTTGATAGGACCCAGCCAGCACTTGATTATGGTTGAGAACAGACAATTGACGGAGAGGAGGCAGCAGCACTTGATAGCACCCGCCAGTATGGTTGAGAAAAGACAAGTTGAGGAGGCAGCTTCAGCAGCTCTTGATTACATCCAGTATGTTTCCAAATAGACAATTGACGGTGGGGGCATTAGTAGGAGCAGTATTCTTTTGGACCCAGAAGGACCTTGTACAGAGAACTGAAGTTGGAAGCTAAGAATATGCACGATTGTAAAAATCAGTTTTTATATATGACAAAATGTTGATGTAGAGTTCAGCACAGGACAGTCAACGTTAAAAAAAACCCTCTAACATTACAGGTAGTCTAGTAGGATACGGATACGGTTAAATAGACAGACAACCTCACCCACAGAATCCATGAGGTGAAGAAAGGACATTTAAAAAGGCACAGATTCAAGAAGGCTTTACGCCAGTTCCATTATTCAAAAATACGTGTCCAATTTTCATGAAATGGACACCTCACTGGCACTCGCTTTACAAATTGACGCAACTACTCTGGTGTCAAACCTGTTGAATCTGGGCCTATGGCTGTTGGCGAGACATATATATATATCTTTGTTACACCAGTTTGATGTCCTAACCGAGTGCAGCGCCCAACCCAATGGATGTATGCTTTTGTTTTTTTTAGTGCTGTCACCAGCTGGCTTAAAGGGAACCTGTCATCTCGGAAACCCCCCTGAATTAGAGTAAACGTTGTATAGTGTAAGTGATGCTGAATCCGAATATGTAAGCTTTATCTTCATACTCACTTCCATTCTGACGCTGTGCTCCCACAAACCTGCAGTAAAATGCACTCAGTGGACTCTTCTTTGAGTCCTCTCCATTATGTGAGTGAGCACCGGAGTCCACTGAGTGCATTTTACTGCAGGTTTGTGGGAGCACAGCGTCGGAATGGAAGTGAGTATGAAGATAAAACTTACATATTCTGATTCAGCATCACTTACACTATACAACGCTTACTCTAGGTCAGGGGGTGTTTCAGAGATGACAGGTTCCCTTTAAAGGATAAGTCCGGGCAATTTATAAGTTTCTGGTTCAAGTAAGGGCACAGAAAGTTATTAATTGCCTAGACTTATCTTTTAAAGTGGGTAGGGGAAAAACCCCTGATGGGGTATGGGAGTGACTTTCCCGCCCTCTCTTTGGTCACTCCCAAAAAACCTCACCCTATGGGTACCTTCACATGTGGCTGCGGGTCTGCTGAGTAAAATCCACAGGGCATTTTTATACCGTTCACCAAACGGCGTTCAGTACTATGGTGCCGTCCGGACATACGCAGTTCTGCTGAACTGGGTATTTGCATCCAGCCCCATAGTACTGAAGGTGGCATAAAATCAGCCAACGATGCGCTGTGGATTTTAGGCAGCAGAGAACCCCAAAAAAGCATCCCATTGTAAAGGCACCCGTAAATAAGGCAAGTTAACCTGCCATTCAGCAACTGTTTGTTGCTGTAACTAACTGTGGAGGTTTTTTATATCACAGTTGAAGGACAGCAGCCTCCGTGATATATACCCCATAGACAGCCTTATTCCACGCGTGACTGCATGAGAGGCGTGAAATCATTGGCACAGAGAAGAACCCCATCAGGATTTGTGGTGCAAGATTTTACTACTCTCATGATATCAACAAAATACCTCAAGAACAGTTAATACCCGCTCACAAAACGGTGAGTAGTGTTCCTTGGCACGGGTGCCAGGGATAGAACCCCACGGCTATAGTTCAAAAAAGGTGAAATCCCCACTTTGTGAAGCATAGTCGTAGGGATTATTTTAGGGATGGTACTGTTCTTGGGGTATGGGTTGGACGGTGCACCGGTGTGAGGCATTAAGCTGGTGTGGAGATGTTAAATGGCCAACACACCATGGGCATTAAATTTGGAGATGGGGTTCTGTTTATTCAAATGTATCTGAATTAAGTAGGGAATTTTTAAGGTGATTTTGTTTAATTTGGGGTCTAAGGGGGAAACATTACTTAATAAGTTAAATTATGGATTTTTACGTTGGGCACATATTTAGGATATTAAGGTCAGTTTCTTGGACACATGGATTGCCATGCAAGACGGGTGACTGATGACTTAGTCATTCAGGAAGGTGGGTGGTATAACCTGATGTAATCCAGGCACGATTCATCTTTATAAAAGTCAGCATCTCAACACTGTGGCAAGAGAGCCTCGTTCTTTGCGGTGTTACGATGTTACCCGCCACACTGAACACCCTCTCTGACGCAACACTACTGGCTGGGCAGGACAGCAGAGCCAAAGAAAACTCTGCCAGTTGAGGCCAAATGTCCAGTTTCTCTGCCCAGTACTGCACGGGGTCGGTGACACTTTGGGGCAGGGTACAATCCAGGTAGGCAGTGACCTGGTGGGTGAGCTCATGCTGGTCCACGCCATGAGTCCGGTGTTGTGTCCCCTCTTCAGCAGATGGCTGCATGAAATCGCTCATCAGCGATTAGAGGCTGTAGCGACTTCTCACGCCTCCACTAGTGGTGGTGGTAGTGGAGTGCGCTGGTTCCCCCCGAGAGGATGTTGTCTGGGAACCTGGCTAGTCTCACTGGTAAGTTGAGACCAACTGACTGGTGAGTAGGTCCCGGTAGTACACCAGTTTTGACTCCCTCTCTGATGGCGGAAAAAATTCAGCCATTTTGCGGCGGAAGCGAGAGTCCACCAGGGTGGCCAGCCAGTATTGGTCCCTCTGGCGGATGTCCACAATCCGGGTGTCATTCCTGAGACACTCCCGCAGGCACCTTGCCATCTGCACCAAGGACAATGAGCGCCTCTCCTCTCCACTGTCCTCAGTATAGTTCTAGGGTCTGCTGGGGTCTTCCTCCTCTTCCTCTACCACCTCATCCTCCATCTCCTCCTGTGATTGAGAGGCAGAGAAGCCAGGTGGCGGTGTGTGGAATGGCTGGGCGTAGACATCTTCCTACTCCTCACCCTCCATCTGCACTTCATCCATCTCTGGGCTCAAGGCGATGTTCAGCCTTGGAGTGGTGGCCTGGGAATCCTCGCTGATGATGGTTTTCAGCGCACTTTCCAGAACATGGATGAGTGGGATGATGTCGTTGATCACATAGTCCTGCCTGCTCACAAACAGAGTCGCGTCCTCAAAAGGGATCAACAATTGGCAGACTTCATGCATCATCTGCCAGTGTGTGACTTGGAAGTCGCAGTGTGGCGTGAAGCTGCCTGATTGCTCCATGATGTAGTCTGTAACGGCTGACCTTTGCTCGTACAGGCGGTC
>ONZH01013327.1:0-82632 GCA_900303285.1 Rhinella marina
CCATTGACTTCAATGGGGTTCGTTACGTGAAACAAGCACCCGAGCATCGGGAAATGTTCGTCTCGAATAACGAGCACCCGAGCATTTTAGTGCTCGCTGATCTCTAATACCAACCCTTAAAATGGTTTTTAAAGAACTTTATGAGGGATATAAAGAAAGCATCAGGTCATGGTGGGAGATACAGTCACTGGCAAACTATATAAAACATAATATTGTTCTCAAGGGTCTCAGGGTCCACGTCATACCGGCTGAGAGATCACGTTCTGTGGCCCTCTTAGATAAGTGGGGACAGGAGTCTCTGGCGAGTTCCATCCGTCTCATGCAGCTGTTACTCGAAGAGGAACGTCTTATTTTTGAAAGGTCCTCTAAACATCTGAATGAACTTATCGAATCTGCCTTGAAACAAAAAACTGAGTCTGATTTTGATAGACGAGAGTCCATTTTACAGACTAGTGTTGAACCATACCAGAATACTCTGAAAGAAAGAAAACACAGACAGTATATCTGGGATCTAACGGAGTTTAGAGAAAAAAAAAAAAGTGTCTCTGTATTTCGTAGTAACTCTCAGACAAACTCGGGAGCTGATAATTCCACTACTGACGTGGACTCTTCAGACACAGATAGAGCTCCGACATCAAATTATACAGGTAGACCTCCATATAAGGGTATGTAAAAGGAGATGGCCTGCCAGAAACAAGGGACGAGGTGGGAGATCTATAGACAATACAAGACAGCCCCCTCCCTCTCAAACCAAGATGAGCATGGCCACATCTACCTCTGCTACACCATCATTATCGGGATCCTCCTCCTCTTTTTTAGAGGGCAGGGGGCAACCAACATCTTCCCGTACCAACTCAGGGACAGGGATATGGGGGCCACTTTCCTTTATACCCACCACCAGATTTAATTCTTTTAATTGGGTGAAAGATCTCCACCTATTTATACGAAAATTGAAGTGGGAAAAATTCTTTAAAACCCATGATGAGGAGACTTGTGCGAAGTTGGGCATCACGAAAAACTGACTTGGCAGGGTCCGTACTCTTCATTCATTATTACTTGAGAATGAACGTACTCCCGGTGAAGGGCCATTCACCATTTTGAGAGAAAAAAGTACCAAAATGCCTCCCCCCAGGATACTCCAGCTTTAGATATATTTTTAAATCTGGTGGTAGAAGAGATTGATAAGATCCCTCCCTTTAATAATACCATTCAACCTAACCTTCAGAAGGAACAACTGGAAGCTCTTATAACACTTGAAAAAGATCCCTCCATTATTTTTAAACCATCTGATAAATAGTAACAACATAGTAACAACATAGTAACAACGTTTGTAAGGCCGAAAAAAGACATCTGTCCATCCAGTTCACCCTGTTTTCCTACAAGTTGATCCAGAGGAAGGCAAAAAAAACCCTGTGAGGTAGAAGCCAATTTTCCTCACTTTAGGGGGAAAAATTCCTTCCCGCCTCCAATCAGGCAATCAGAATAACTCCCTGGATCAACGACCCCTCTCTAGTAACTATAACCTGTAATACCCTCCAGAAATACATCCAGGCCCTTCTTGAACTCTTTTAGTGAACTTACCATCACCACCTCCTCAGGCAGAGAGTTCCATAGTCTCACTGCTCTTACCGTAAAGAATCCTCTTCTATGTTTATGTACAAACCTTCTTTCCTCCAGACGCAGAGGATGTCCCCTCGTCACAGTCACAGTCCTCGGTATAAATAGATGATGGGAGAGATCTCGGTACTGACCCCTCATATATTTATGCATAGTTATTAGATCTCACCTCAGTCGTCTTTTTTCTAAAGTGAATAAGCCTAATTTTGATAATCTTTCTGGGTACTGTAGTCCACCCATTCCAGTTATTACTTTAGTTGCCCTCCTCTGAACCCTCTCCAGCTCTGCTATGTCTGCCTTGTTCACAGGAGCCCAGAACTGTACACAGTACTCCATGTGTGGTCTGACTAGTGATTTGTAAAGTGGCAGGACTATGTTCTCATCATCGGCATCTATGCCCCTTTTGATGCAACCCATTATCTTATTGGCCTTGGCAGCAGCTGTCTGGCACTGGCTTCTACAGCTTAGTTTGCTGTTCACTAAAATTCCTAGGTCCTTTTCCATGTCAGAGTTACCCAGTGCTTTACCATTTAGTATGTACTGGTGACTTGCATTATTCCTTCCCATATGCATAACCTTACATTTGTCAGTGTTAAACCTCATCTGCCACTTTTCTGACCAAGCCTCCAGTCTATCCAGATCCTGCTGTAGCAGTGCACTGTCCTCCTCTGTGTTAATTGCTGTGATATTTTACTATGCAAACCTTCTACAATATCATTAATATATTGAAGAGAATAGGACCCAATACAGACCCCTGTGGTACCCCACTAGTGACAGTGACCCAATCTGAGTATCTACCATTAATAACCACCCTCTGTTTTCTATCACTGAGCCAGTTACTTACCCACATACAGACATTTTCTCCCAGGCCAAGCATTCTCATTTTATATACTAACCTTTTATGTGGTACCGTGTCAAACGCTTTGGAGAAGTCCAAATATACGACATCCATTGAGTCGCCGCGGTCAAGTCTAGAACTTACCTCCTCATAGAAACTGATTAAATTGGTTTGACATGACCGATCCCTCATGAAGCCATGCTGATACGGAGTTATTTGCTTATTTTCATTGAGGTACTCCAAGATAGCAGCTCTCAGAAAACCTTCAAACAGTTTACCCACAACAGAAGTTAAACTTACCGGCCTATAGTTTCCAGGCTCTGTTTTAGGACCCTTTTTGAATATTGGTACATTTGCTATGCGCCAATCCTGTGGAACACTCCCCGTCAGTATAGAGTCCTTAAATATCAGAAATAAGGGTCTGTCGATGACATTACTTAATTCTCTTAGGATACGGGGGTGTATGCCATCCGGTCCTGGTGATTTGTCTATTTTAATATTTTTAGAACGTTGCTGTACCTCTTCCTGGGTCAGAGGACACTTTTAAAGGGGAATTTACTTTTATACTCTGCATTTCATCTGACAGTTTATTTTCCTCAGTGAATACAGTGGAGAAAAAGTTATTTAGTAGCTTCGCTTTCTCCTCATCGCTCTCTGCAACTCCCCCCTCATTACTCTGTAAGGGGCCGACACCTTCAGGTTTATACTTTTTAGTATTTATATAATTGAAGAACATTTTAGGGTTAGTTTCACTCTTTGGCGATTAATCTCTCGGTCTCTAGTTTGGCTGCTTTTGTCTTTTACATATTCTATTTTTTTCCTTATAGTTTTTCAATGCTTCCTCGCTCTCCTCCTGTTTTAGTGATTTAAATGCTTTCTGTTTGTCATTTATTGCTTTCTTTACAGTTCTATTTATCCACATTGGTATTTTCTTGTTCCTTAACCTTTTATTCCCATAAGGTATGTACCTCTCACAATTAGATATTAGGATGCTTTTAAAAATCTCCCATTTTGTGGCTGTATTTTTAATTTTGAGGACTTTGTCCCAGTTAGTTAGGCCTATGGCCTCTCTTAGTTAGCTAAATTTAGCTTTTTTGAAGTTTGGTATTTTTGTTCCTTCCTGAAGAAACACTCTTTTGAATGACAATTGGAAGGTTATTATGTTATGGCCACTGTTTCCCAGGTGTCCCCCGACCTGCACATCTGTTATTCTGTCAGGTCTATTGGTTAATACTAAGTCCAGTATGGCCGTCCCTCTAGCCGGGTCCTGAACCAGTTGGGAAAGAATTGTCTTTGGTTATTGACAAGAACCTGTTTCCTTTATGAGATATACAGGTTTCAGTTTCCCAGTCTATATCTAGGTAGTTGAAGTCCCCCATAATAACAACCTCATTATGATTTGCCGCCTCGTCTATTTAGTTTAGAAGTAGATTTTCTGTGGTTGCTGATATATTGGGTGGTTTATAATAAACCCCTATTAGTATTTTATTATTGTTTTTGGCTCCATTTATTTCTACCCACAGTGACTCCACATCGTTATGTCCCTCACTTATATCTTCTCGGAGTGTGGGCTTTAGACAGGACTTTACATAAAGGCAGACCCCTCCCCCTCTCCGGTTTTGACGATCCTTTCTAAAAAGATTATAACCCTGTACGTTAACTGCCCAGTCATAGCTATCATCCAGCCATGTCTCAGTTACTCCCACTATGTCATAGTCCTCCTCACACATCACTTATTCCAGTTCACCAGTTTTATTAGTTAGGCTTCTGGCATTAGTGTACATACAATTAAGAGGTTGATGTATATTTCTTACCCTACACCTTTCCTTCTGATCTGTTCTAGTTCCTCCTTCCATTCCTCCCCCAGTTCTATTACCTTGCCCAGGTCTCTATCTGCACTATCTTCCCCATCTATAATGTAGTTACCCTCCCCCCCAGTCCCTAGTTTAAACACTCCTTCAGCCTTCTAGCCATCTTCTCCTCCAAAACAGCTGCCCCTTCCCCATTGAGGTGCAGCCCATCCCTACGGTAGAGCCTGTAGCCGACAGAGAAGTCGGCCCAGTTCTCCAAGAACCCAAATCCCTCCTCCCTACACAAGTTCTTGAGCCACTTTTTTACCTCCCTAATCGCCCGCTGCCTTTCTTGTGTGGCTCGTGGTACAGGCAGTATTTCGGAAAACACTACCTTGGAGGTCCTTGCCCTAAGCTTATGCCCTAAATCCCTAAAATCATTTTTAAGGACGCTCCCCCTACCTCTAACTTTGTCATTGGTACCGATATGGACCATGACTGCTGGATCTTCTCCAGCCCCTCCCAGTAATCTGTCAACCCGATCCGCAATGTGCCGAACTCGAGCGCCTGGAAGGCAGCACACCATCCGACGATCCCGGTCTTTGTGACAAATTGCCCTCTCTGTACCCCTAATAATTGAGCAATGGACCACCCTTTGTACTGTAAGATGTGCTTGGATCTTTTAAATGATAAATCTTGCTATCAGATCCTTGAAAAGAATCCCACATCTGAATTTACGGAGATACTTGAAGGAATCCTTGTTGATGCGTTTGAGAATAAAATTATCTCTGGTGATGAACTTCGATTTATGACACCAAGATATCCCCAGATACCAACTTTTTATGCATTACCAAAGATCCATAAGGGCCTTGTACCCCTTAGAGTTCGCCCTATAGTGTCTGGGGTAAATTCTATCACACAGAATGCTAGCACATATGTTGATGAAATACTTTGCCCATTTGTCCTCACTCGCTCATCATATTTAAGAGAGACACCACAGATTTGATGCTGAAAATTGAGAATATCTCGATTGAGGAAAATGTATACTTGGCATCCATTGATGTGGAGGCCTTGTATACTAGTATTCCACATGACATTGATCTCCATGCAGTGGAACTTTTTCTAAAGTCCAGGGGCACTCAGTTTTCATCACACAATTTGTTTGTGTTGGAAATATTAAGGTTTATTCTTCTACATAACTATTTCACCTTTCAATCGTGTTAGTACCACCAGCTCAGGGGTACTGCTATGGGGAGCCCCTGTGCCCCCAGCTATGCAAATTTACTCCTGGGCTGGTGGGAGGACACCATTGTGTTTGGAGATGAGAACGAGTGGACATCACATGTTCTTTACTGTGGTCGTTATATTCACGACATCCTGGTTCTTTGGGATGGTAGTGTTGAACTCTTTAAAAGCTTTCTTCATCAGCTTAATAACAATAATATTGGCCTTAAATTCACATATGAGATAAATGATCGGAGTATAGCCTTCCTCGATATTCGCATTACTAAGGTAAATGCAGGCTGCATACTGAGACATATAGAAAACCTACTTCCACAAACAGCCTTTTACAATGGGAAAGCTATCAC
This sequence comes from Rhinella marina, assembly GCA_900303285.1. Lineage (NCBI taxonomy): Eukaryota > Metazoa > Chordata > Amphibia > Anura > Bufonidae > Rhinella > Rhinella marina. The sequence continues at coordinate 5,835 of ONZH01013327.1, forward strand.
CCGACGAGTCTAAAGAAAGGGATCCCTAATGGGCATTAGGGGGAATTGTTCTTCTTTGACTTCATTCAGATCCCAGGCCAATGACATGCGTCAGAGATTCACAAAAAGGAGATATCCCCCCGACATTCTCAAAAATGCATTTAAACATTCTCTCAACAGGGAAAGACACTCGCTTCTCATTCGCAGAACACGCTCAGACCAACAACAAAGTGCCATGAGAATCATTGGTATGTTTGATGTACAAAATCAAAGGGTGTTGAGCATTCTTAACAGATACTGGGGAATACGATTATCTGATCCTGATCTTGCGGAATATATCCCATCACGGCCACTCATTACTTATAGGAGAGGCAGATCAATAAGGGATAGATTGATTCATAGCCACTATCAGAAACCCTCTGGTGAGGGTACCTTGTGGTATCTTCAGATGTGGCAGTGACTATCTGTTGTCCACTGATTCTTAAATCTACCTTTACCAGCGCCTCCACAGGTATAAGCTATTCCATGAGAGATTTTGCAAATTGCAAGACCTCGGGAGTGGTTTACACCTTTGTACCTGTTCATGCCCACTTAATTACATTGGCAAAACAAAACGCAAATTAAGAAGAGTAGGTGACCACATTGGAGACATTAACCATCGGAGAGACAAACCGATCGCTAGACATTGTCTTGAATATCATGGTGGCGACTATTTGTCTCTCAGATGCCAAGTTAGAGGTTATTCGACAATCTCCTCGTGGTGGTGATTGGGATAGGATGATCTTGTGTAGGGAGGCCCAGTGGATTCATGGCCTTAAATCCCTGAGCCCACTGGGTCTGAACGAACAGATCTCCTTTACTTGCTTCTTATAATATTTTTTGTGTCCTCACCACTGTTGTTTATTTTGAATTATTAATAAGAAATACCTTCATGGCACCCTTAATTGTGTATGAGTAGAGACCTGCCTCTATCCAACCATAATGGGTTGATCCGCATACACACTATAGCAATACATCTTTCATAGGGATCCCCTGACTTTATATTGCCTTTACTTATTAGGTAGGTCAGGTCTTATTACAGTTACATAGTCCCTTTAACCCCATTATTTAGGCAACCTTTTGTTCCTTTTTTTAAGTTTAGTATTCCCACACATAATTCTGAATTACATGTACAGGTGGAATGCATACTATCAATGCATTCCACACCGTATTTCATTATTTTACATAACTTCCGAGTTTTGGAACGCAATTTGCGCTCCATTTTCCACACATCTTATACCACATGACCGGAACCTACAAGCTATCCTTACGAGTTGGAACGCATTTGCATTCCACCGCGCTAATGACATGCGTAATTGTTACGGCCCATGCATTTACAGCAGACATTGTGCGGTCTTCTTCTGGAGCCTCATTGCAGGATTCTCTGTGAGTAAGGAGTTTGTATCATATTGTATATATCATTCCCTTATTAGAAGGCAGCATATTTAGTATATCTACGTTTATTGTGAATACCGGAAGTGCGTCATCATTTAGTGGTATCACATGGGATCCCCTTTAAAAGAGGCGCCAGCTATTCTGTCTGGGCGCCCACAACATCTTGGTTGCCTGTATCAACTGCTGTTACCCTATGGCTGTAACAAGTCTCCTGAAGAACCATTGACATATCTGCAATTGGGGGAACGCGTCGGGGCAGAGCCATCTATGCTTGTTTTGAAGATGTTCCGTTATTAGGGCTATTCAGGTGTTTTATCAGAGCTTAGCCACCGAGAAGTGGGGTCGCCCCTTTCGGGGCGGGTGCTCCGCTTGTAGGTAGGGCTACCGGCAGGGGCAATATAGGGTTAGAGAACATCTCCCGACCCCAGTTGTGGCATTGACATCCAGGCTCCAGTGGTGATCTACGAACTGTGAGTTATACCCGCTCTGAGATATTACTATACGTTGAACATTTTTTACTGTTTTGGTTACGCCATTATATTGTGGACCTCAGGTATTAGTGATTACACCTACTTACGGTGAATCCAATTTTCATCCTCGATATTAATTTTTGTTTTTTGGGGGGGAATTATGTATTTTACTGTGTAGTTAGTGGCCAGACGGCCAAGGATTTATGTTTATGGGTTATGTTTTGATGCCTTTAAAAGTGACAAAGCTGGTCATGGTCAGTACCGTCTAAGCTGAGAAGATGGCAATCATGGAGAGCTAAGTGACCTCCCCGAATGTTCACAACACCCCAAAATCAGTAGTATTAGAATGCCATTTCACCCCAATTATAGAAACAATGCCTAATGGAATTATTTACTGTACTTATAAAACAATGTGAACACCCCAAAATCAGTAGTATTAGACTGCCATTTCACCCCAATTACAGAAACAAGGCCTAATGGAATTATTTATAAAACAATGTGAATATCCCAAAATCAGTAGTATCAGAATGAAATTGCACCCGAATTCCAGAATCAAGGCCCAATTGAATTCCATATCTATAACACAACGTGTAAAGCCAAATACGTGGAAAAATATTTAGACCACTTTTTAACCCCAATTAGAGAATCAAGGCGTTATAGAATTACGTATGTATAAAACAATGTGGACACCGCAATAGCAGTAGTATTAGACTTTTAAGTCTAGCCCCTGTACTCTCCCTATGCTCTATAGGGATAGTGTGGATAAAGTCTCCCCATGATCTCCTTATTGTTTCTCTATACTGTCATTGTGCGGTCCTTGAAATGTTCCAAACTAAAATTTTACAAATAAAGGTTTTCTTAATGAGGACCACTTCTGACATGTCTGTTTTAATAGCTACATGCAATTATGGAGCATCTATTCTTTTGGCTCTATGTTGTGCTATTCCTGTATATCTACTAGAAGTTATGAATGAATTGCTATTAGCATTCAGTAAGGGTACAGAAGGGTGGGAGTGGTGGTGGTGGGGTGTACCTGCACAATCTGAAAATGGCAGCACTGATTGGACAGAGTGAGTCCGTGCAGGTGCACACCCCCAACAATCATCATCAGAGTTTTCATTCTCCCTGTCACTTTTATCAGACTGCAAGAGATCATGGTGGGCTCCTTGGCCCCTCTCCCCTGCTCTGCATTTGCCTGACTGCGACTGTTGCTGACCCCACATCCAATGCTATGGCTATTGCTGCCACTATTCCCACAAGCATCAATACAGCTATGATTGGGGTGCCCAGCGTCCTCTTGAGTCTCCTCTTCAGGCAGCCCAAACAGTGACTGCTCTCACATGTCATTATCAGGTAGATTCTCTTGACCATCTTCAGTAGGGCGTGGTGGGTTTTTCATGCCACTTCTTAGAAAAAAGGTGGGCACCCTACTAAGAAAGGGTAGTGAAGACAGAAAAGACTCTACTGAAAGCCTTCTCTAGGGTTGCAAGGAGGAGAGGAACGCGGTAACCCCTGGCTCCATGGTGTCAGACTCAGTAGTCACCTCCATACCATTCTGCTGCAACAAACAGAAGGAGTGAGCCATCTACTCCACAATCTCATCCTCTTTCTCTTCAATTACAATGTTGCAAGCAGGAACAAATGCGGTCTACTACTACTGCTACTGTAACTTCTAGCCTGATAGATAGCATAGCCACTACCCACATTCTTGTCGTGGGTCTTTCGTTTGGAACCAGTTTCCCTAACATTTTTTGGCCCAAATGTACACAGTCAAAGTATGTAACAGTTTGAAAATCTGGATTCTGGAACTTAATGTCAGGGAGGCACAATGCAATAGAGATGAGCGAGTAGTGAAATATTCGAAAGTTCGAAATTCGATTCGAATAGACCGCGAAATTCGACTATTCGACCGAATATCGAATCCCGTTAAAGTCTATGGGAAAAAAATGCTCGCCACTTGGAAATCTCAATTCGACCACTTGGAGGTCACCAAGTCCACCCTGAAACCTCAGAAAAGGATGCCAACACTGCTGGAATGCAACTGGGACAGCAGGGGAAGCATGTCTGGGTGCATATAACGCGCCCAAGTCGCACTATTACGCCACTATCACAGCCTCTCAACAATACACTCCAAACACAATCTAACCTCTCTGTAAAGTGAGACCATACAAGGAAACCTTCTTTCCTCTACATTGCCATGGACCCCAAGCCAAACTAGACAAAAAAGAAGATGAAATTCTGCACCCCTTAAAATCACGTTGCCTATGACAACCACAGATGGCATAGGCAAGGGGGAAAGCAATCAAGCCATCACTATTTTTCCCTCTGTGCCATCCCTGCCTTGCCCAGGCACATGTCCCAAAACATCATCCACGCCCGAGTAACACGGTTACTGCAAAAGGCCATTTGACCACCAACACTTTGGTTTGAGGCCAGGGATGCTACATCTCCCTGACAGCACACTGGGTGAATGTTGTGGAGGCGGGGACGGGCAAACCTGCTACCCACACCCAAGTTTGGGGCCTTGGTTCTGTCTGGATTTCCGCAACCCTTACAGACAGCTCGGCAAACCTATCCTTCTCCTTCTAGATTCTCCTTTTAAATCTGTCCACCACCCAGTCAAGTCCACAAAGTCCAGTCTCGTCGATAGCCTGCAGAAACTGCAGGGACCTCACTCTGACCCTCCTTCCTCCCACCCTGCCCAATGTTATCAACCCAGTGTTCCCACCCATGCAAGAATCGCAGGAGCTATCTGAGGATTTTGTTTGTTCTGATGCCCAAACACTGGAGCAAGCTCCATCTCTAGCTGATGGTGGTGTGGAACGGGCACTAAAGTGTAAAATGATTAGGGACGATGATGAGACACAGTTGCCAGCAAGGGAGGCTGTTGGAGCAAAGTGAGGCAGTGTAAGAGGAGGTGGTTGAGTTTGACGAAGTCAGTGACCCGACCTGGGCCAGTGTCATGTCTAGCAGGTAAAGCAGTGGGGATGTTGAGGGATGCGTAGGACCGCAAGAGGCAGGAAGAGGCCGTGAGCTGGCCAGAGGCTCATGGAGAAGGCAGGCTAGAGCCCGCAGGGCCGCATCTCTTCCCTATAACAGGCCCCCACACAAAGCTCTCCCATCGAGGGCTCTTAGGTCCTTGTTGTGAAAATATTTTAATGAGTGCGCAAAGTTAGCTTGAGGTGAGCCCTCGAAAAAATTATATGGTGGCCCAAGAGGTGAGCCATAATAAAAATTGTTTGTAGGCCCAAGAGGTGAGACCTCTTAAAAATTATGTGGAGGCCCAAGAGGTGAGACCTCTTAAAAATTATGTGGAGGCCCAAGAGGTGAGACCTCTTAAAAATTATGTGGAGGCCCAAGAGGTGAGACCTCGATAAAATTTTGTGGAGGCCCAAGAGGTGAGCCATAAATATATAATTTTTTTTTATTTACGGAGCAATTCTACGGCGGTTAAGGAGGAGGAGGAGGTGGAGGAGGAAATGGCACTTCATACAGATGGCACTTCACTTTTGGCTGCTTTCCACTGTTGGAGAAGCAAAGGCCGGGTCAATCCACTTGCTGTTCATTTTGATTAGCGTCAGCCTGTCGGCACTGTCGGTTGACAGGCGGCTGCGCTTATCGGTTATAATGCCCCCGGCTGCGCTGAACACCCTTTCTGATAGCACGCTGGCGGCAGGGCAGGCAAGCACCTCCAAGGCGTACAGGGACAGTTCCAGCCACGTGTCCAACTTGGAGACCCAGTAAGTGTAGGACGCCGAGGGATCGGGGAGGACAGGGTTACGGTCTGCCAGGTACTCCGGCAACATCCGCCGATACTTGTCCCTCCTGCTGATAGCGGGCCCCGCAGTGATGGAAGTTGCACGAGGGGGTGCCATGAACGTGTCCCACACCTTGGAGAGTGTTCCCCTGGTGGCTGTGGGCCTGATCGATGTTGAGGGACTCTGGGAGACCCTCTCCTCTCTGCCGCCAGCGATGGTGGGTGGGAAAATCTCCATCATGTTCTGCACGAGTTCCCTCTGGTATTCCAGCAATCGATTCGTCCTCTCCTCTACCGGAATAAAAGAAGAGACGTTATCTTTATACCGGGGGTCCAGGATTGCGAAGACCCAGTACAGTTTGTTCTCCACTATCCGGACAACACGTGTGTCCCGGGAAAAGCAGCCCAGCATGAAGTCAGCCATGTGTGCCAGACTCTGAATAGGCATGACGTCACTGACCCCACCAGAAGGATCACTTGCCATTTCCTCCTCTTCCGCCTCCTCTCCGCCTCATCCGCGCTGAACCAATGGGACGCACACAGCCTGACTGGTACCCTCGCCGCCAGCATCCGCCTCCTCTTCCACAGCCACCTCCACGTCGTCCTCCTCCTCCTGCAACTGCCACCGAGAAGCAGACAAAAGTGTGGTCTGACTGTGTAGCTCCGTTGCATCTCCTCCTACCCCCGTCTCCTCTGCGTGCAATGCGTTCTCCCTTATTGCGATGAGCGATTCTTTAAGGACGCATAGGAGCGGGATGGTTACGCTCACTATAGCGTCCTCGCTGCTGACCTTCTTGGTGGACTCCTCAAAGATACGCAGTACATCGCATATGTCTGCCATCCATGGCCACTCATGGTTGGCAAACTGAGGGAGCTGAGTTGGAGGCACGCGTGGATTCATAATCTGGTACTCCATCAATGCTCTCTGCTGCTCACACACCCTGGCCAACATGGAATAGGTGGAATTCCAGCGAGTCGGCAGGTCGCACAACAGCCGATGTTCAGGCAAATGGAGGCGTTGCTGGAGTTTTTTAAGCTAGCAGCAGCTACAGTTGACTTCCGAAAGTGAGCGCACAAGCGCCGCACTTTCACCAGTAGCTCTGCCAGGTTGGGGTAAGTCTTTAGAAATTTTTGGACTACCAGATTAAAAACGTGGGCCAGGCATGGTACGTGATTGAGTTCGGCAAGCTCCAGAGCCGCCACCAGGTTACGGCCGTTATCGCACACGACCATGCCTGGTCCTAGCTGCAGCGGCGACAGCCACATCTCCGTCTGCTGCAATATGGCGTCCCTCACCTCTGGGGCGCTGTGCTTCCTGTCGCCCAAGCTGATGAACTTAAGCACCGCCTGCTGACGACTCCCCGCGCCAGTGCTGCAACGCTTCCAGCTAGCGGCTGAGGGCAATGTTAAGGCAGAGGAGGAGGAGGAGGAAGAGGAGGGGGGTTTATCAGAACCCGTGCTGGCAATCTTGGGCGGGGGTGGTAGGTAGGCCGTCTCTGTTTGCGACCCCGTCCCCCCTTCCACAACATTCACCCAGTGTGCCGTCAAAGAGATGTATCGTCCCTGGCCGCAAGCGCTTGTCCACGAGTCGGTGGTCAAGTGGACCTTTGCGCTGACTGCGTACCTCAGGGCCCGCCTGATGTTACGCGACACGTGCTGGTGCAGGGCGGGGACGGCACTCCGGGAAAAGTAGTGGCGGCTGGGGACGGAATAGCGAGGTGCGGCAGCCGCCATCAGGTCGCGGAAGGCCTGCGTCTCCACAAGCCTAAACGGCAACATCTCCAGGGCCAGCAGTTTGGAGATGTGGCAGTTTAAGGCTTGGGCTTGGGGGTGACTCGAGGCGTACTTCCGCCTGCGGTCGAACGCCTGCGAGATGGACAGTTGTTGGGACGAGGAGTGTGAAGGTGCAGGCGAAGAGGCAGGGGAAGGGGAGGCTGAAGGAGAAGGCCCCAAAGTAGCCGAGGCAGAGGCAGATGTGGAGGTGTCCTGGCTGGAGGTCTGGACCGCAGTGGCAGCACACAACAAAGGGGAAGAGGCAGTGGCAGCAAGACCGGGCGCAGGTTGTATTGCGTTTGCTCTCTCCCACTCAGCCCAGTGCTTGACTTCCAAGTGACGCCGCATGCCTGAGGTGGTCAGATTGCTCTTCTCAGAGCCCCTACTCAGTTTTGAGTGGCAGAGTGTGCAAACCGCGCTCAGTTTGTCATCCGCACAAACATTAAAAAATCTCCACACCACAGAAGTACGAGGCCTCGATGGGGGAGCTTCGCGCGACTGCCCACTGCCGGCAACAGCTTCGGCCCTGCTGGCTATGGCCTCACTTCTCTGTCTGGACTGTCCTCTGCCTGTGGACATCCCTCTGCCTGTGGACATCCCTCTGCCTCTTGCTGCCTTTTTCGGTGCTGCGCAGACCACCACCTCTCCACTGCTTTCCCCGCTGGACATCACCCCTGGCCAAGTGGGGTCGGTCATTTCGTCATCCACCACCTCCTCTTCCTCACTCTGCTCCTCCTCCTGCCCACTTAACATTCCAACAGCCTCCCTTGATGGCAACTGCGTCTCATCATCATCGCTCATGATAACAGATGCTGGTTCAGGGTCCACATCAGCAGGAGATGGCGAATACTCAAGTGTTTGGGCATCACTACAAACAAATTCCTCTGCTAGCTCCTGGGATTCTTCCGGCACATCTGAAAAAGGACCCGAAAAGAGCTCCTGGGAGGGGTCAATGGTGGGATGACTCTGTTGGCCAGGTGTGGAGGAAGGAGGGTCAGAGTGAGACTGTGTGGATGACTGGCTGGTGGACAACTGTGTGGAAGCGCTATCGGCTATCCATTGCACCACCTGTTCAACCTGCTCAGGCCTCAACAGCGGTGTAACCCGCCCCCTGCTTAACTGTCCCATAAAGGCAGGGATTCTGGATGAGCGGGATCCTGGCTGACCCTCACCAGCACGCATTGTATCCCCACTGGCTTCAACAAGGCCCCCAACAGCATTTCCGCGCCCCCGTCCTCGTCCTATTCCGCTAGCCCCCCTCCGCATTTTATTTTTTTTGGTTACAATATTTTGCCTTCACAGCCGTGTACTAACTGTTCAGACGGTGTGTATTAACACCAGGTATATAAAATTATTTTGCAAGAGAACGCACAGTACAGTTGCCAATAAAAAGGCCTATATATTTTATATTTCAAGGTACACAGCCGTGTACTAACTTTTCAGACGGTGTGTATTAACACCAGGTATATAAAATTATTTTGCAAGAGAACGCACAGTACAGTTGCCAATAAAAAGGCCTATATATTTTATATTTCAAGGTACACAGCCGTGTACTAACTTTTCAGACGGTGTGTATTAACACCAGGTATATAAAATTATTTTGCAAGAGAACGCACAGTACAGTTGCCAATAAAAAGGCCTATATATTTTATATTTCTAGGTACACAGCCGTGTACTAACTGTTCAGACGGTGTGTATTAACACCAGGTATGTAAAATTATTTTGCAAGAGAACGCACAGTACAGTTGCCAATGAAAAGGCCTATATATTTTATATTTCGAGGTACACAGCCGTGTACTAACTGTTCAGACGGTGTGTATTAACACCAGTGTAACCCCTGCTAGGGGTACAATAAGCATAGAGGACACTCCAGATAACATGCAGCAGGTGATACCAGCAGCAGGGAGCTGCACTTCCTCTTCAGAGACACATTGGACTACATGTCCCAGCACTACCTGCTTCTCTATGCCCCTGCCACCTAGAGGAGGAGCTGCAGGGGATTGGCTGAGAAGGGGATTGGGGGTCAAGGCGGAGCAAAAAGGGGACAAGGAGACCGCATGGTTGGGGGAGAGAGAGTCTTGCAGTGCGTGGCAGAGAGGAGAGAGTCCGGCACCTGGGCACACAGAGCAGAGGTCCAGAGACAGTCCTGACAGCACAGCAGCCAAGACCAGGAGGAGAGGTCACCCTGCAGCAGCTACACCTCTGCTCTACAACCTGGCTCCTCAGAGACCCCCTGCACCATCACACAGGAGGATCCTGCCCCCCACTCCATCAGGACTTGAGTACTGCAGCCACAAGCTAAATCCTGGAGTGGATGTACCTATGTTTCTGGGAGTTGTGAGTAGCCATTGCTGAACTTACTATGTTATAGAGCTATTGAGAGAACTGTTCCTGAGAGGAGCAACACTAAGTGCACCAACGGTTCCAGCAAGCGCGCCATCACCCGCGGCAACGGGGCCCGAGCTGATGGACTGAGTTACTTACATTGCTGCAGCATTAGTAGGAGAGATCTATTACATACAGTTAGCTAGTGTGTGTGTGCTAACTGTTACCTGCACAGTGTGTGTGAGAGGGATCTGTACTATGTGTGGCTCATTGTACATTAACTCTTTGTTCCTCAGAGTTTAGAGTATTAGAAGACCCATTTGAAGTGTTATAGCTGCCAGGCCTGGCATACACTGTCCATCATTACTATTCAGGATTGTATATGTGTTATGTCCTATACTGTTTTACCTTTTTCCTGTTTGCATTTGCTCTTCTGAGCACACCACTATTTAGCCCTATCCCAATAAATCTACCCAGTTGTTTTACCCCTAACATCTGTGAGTGTGTACTAAGCTTAGGCAGGGGTTTCCCGAGTCAACCCCTGGCAGAAGAGGAAAACCCTCCTGCATTCCTACAGAGCTACTAGCAAGATTCGGGTGGAGGCACTGCGCCATAGTGAATTTAAAGTTACCACACACCCTTCCTACAGAGTGCAGTCTGAAGGGGTGTTACACCAGGTATGTAAAATTATTTTGCAAGAGAACGCACAGTACAGTTGCCAATGAAAAGGCCTATATATTTTATATTTCTAGGTACACAGCCGTGTACTAACTGTTCAGACGGTGGGTATTTACACCTGGTATACAAAAAGGGTATTGCAGGCACACAGAACCCAGAACACTAGAGCCAAATAAACTGTATTTAAAAAAAAAAAAAAAAAAAAAAAAAAAAAGTACACAGCCGTATACTGCCAGAAGATCAGATGGTGCATATACACACACTAGGTATATAACAGGGTTTTGCAGCCAAAAAGAACACAGAACAGTAGTGCCAAATATAGTTTGGTATGTAGCAGAGCACCTAATATACCACTAATGCCTCTCTCTGTCCCTACTCCAGCAGCTATCCCTGAATACAGCAGCCGTTCTCTGTAAAGTGTATATTGTAGTAAAGCTATCACTGTACTGCACTATAGTAGCCCTGATAAGGGCTTTTAATCACGCTCCTGCCTGTCCAACAGCTAAAACCTGTCTCTCCCTTCTCCAGCCTCTGTCCCTGACTAAGTTCACGCAGCATATACGAACGAGCAGGAAGAGCTGAGTTTTTATGATTCGAGGTCACATGGTTTTTCCAGCCAATGCATGTAGACGCCGTTTTCGCGCTGCCAGCATGCTCAGCGGGCCTGTCATACCCCCCCTGCATGGTGATTGGTGGAAAAAGAGCACCAGGGAAGGTGGGAGGGGAAACGAATTCTAAGTGCGCCATCGCCGTTATACTCGAACGAAATCGAGTACGCCGAATAGCGTAGTATTCAATCGAATACCAGCTCGATCGAACACTACTCGCTCATCTCTACAATGCAATGTCCTTCCCTTTCCACAAACACACTGCTACCAATAGCTGACTTTGGAAATACTGCAGTATCAGCACCACTAATAGATTTGTGCCCAGTGTCTTCTTTAGCTCATTAAAATATGCAGACTCAAAAGAAAATGCTCCAGCATAAAACACAAATTAACAAACTAATATGCAATTATTTCCCCCTCACCACACCAACACTAAAGATGCACCAACACGGATTTCAGCCTAGTAGCTTTCCCTACCTATCTCTATTCTATACAATTCTTCTAATTCTCTGTCTCAAGCTTATAGTTAATGAGAATTAGAAATAATCAGAGGAGAGTTATTATTTTTTTTTAATAGAAAGGTACTTATCTTGACACAGGATGACCAAAAGTAAAAATGCCTGCTGGGCCACCACTTACTCTTTTAGTGCAGTCTGAATCTCAGGACTAATGTTTAGATCCAAGGTCTGTTGGAGGTCTTTATCTTTTCTTTCCAAGTATAGTGGTTAGAGATGCGAAAATTTCTCAAAAATTCTATTTGGATGATTCAAATTTCCCAAAAATAATTTATTTATTACGAATTGCGTTACAAAAACAGCTATTTCCTGGCTACTGAGAGCCTGTATAGTAGTACAGAACAATGGGCATTGCAGAAACATGCATAGGGAGTCTTCTGGGCTAGTGAAACAGTACTTTTAGCCAGTATGACAGGCATCACTCTTAGAATCACTTCCCACTTCACTTACAGTACAGACCAAAAGTTTGGACACACCTTCTCATTCAAAGAGTTTTCTGTATTTTCATGACTATGAAAATTGTAGAGTCACACTGAAGGCATCAAAACTATGAATTAACACATGTGGAATTATATACTTAAAAAAGTGTGAAACAACTGAAGATGTGCCTTATATTCTAGGTTCTTCTTTTGCTTTGATTACTGCTTTGCACACTCTTGGCATTCTCTTGATGAGCTTCAAGAGGTAGTCACCTGAAATGGTATGCCAACAGTCTTGAAGGAGTTCCCAGAGATGCTTAGCACTTGTTGGACCTTTTGCCTTCACTCTGCGGTCCAGCTCACCCCAAACCATCTCAATTGGGTTCAGGTCTGGTGACTGTGGAGGCCAGGTCATCTGGCGTAGCACCCCATCACTCTCCTTCTTGGTCAAATAGCTCTTACACAGCCTGGAGGTGTGTTTGGGGTCATTGTCCTGTTGATAAATAAATGATGGTCCAACTAAACGCAAACCGGATGGAATAGTATGCTGCTGCAAGATGCTGTGGTAGCCATGCTGGTTCAGTATGCCTTCAATTTTGAATAAATCCCCAACAGTGTCACCAGAAAAGCACCCCCACACCATCAGACCTCCTCCTCCATGCTTCACGGTGGGAACCATGCATGTAGAGTCCATCCGTTCACCTTTTCTGCATCGCACAAACACACGGTGGTTGGAACCAAAGATCTCAAATTTGGACTCATCAGACCAAAGCACAGATTTCTACTGGTCTAATGTCCATTCCTTGTGTTCTTTAGCCCAAACAAGTCTCTTCTGCTTGTTGCCTGTGTTTGGCAGTGGTTTCCTAGCAGCTATTTTACAGTGAAGGCCTGCTGCACACAGTCTCCTCTTAACAGTTGTTGTAGAGATGTGTCTGCTGCTAGAACTCTGTGTGGCATTGAGCTGGTCTCTAATCTGAGCTGCTGTTAACCTGCGATTTCTGAGGATGGTGACTCGGATGAACTTATCCTCCGCAGCAGAGGTGACTCTTGGTCTTCCTTTCCTGGGGCAGTCCTCATGTGAGCCAGTTTCTTTGTAGCGCTTGATGGTTTTTGCGACTGCACTTGGGGACACTTTCAAAGTTTTCCCAATTTTTCGGACTGACTGACCTTTATTTCTTAAAGTAATGATGGCCACTTGTTTTTCTTTACTTAGAATCTGTATTATGGCAAGAAAAAAGCAGCTAACAGTCTATTCAGTAGGACTATCAGCTGTGTATCCACCTGACTTCTACCCAACAACTCATGGTCCCAACCCCATTTATAAGGCAAGAAATCCCACTTATTAAACCTGACAGGGCACACCTGTGAAGTGAAAACTATTTCAGGTGACTACCTCTTGAAGCTGATCAAGAGAATGCCCGAGTGCGGCAGGCGTCATGGCCTGCAAGTCTCTGTTGTTTCTAACAGCAGAGACTTGCCGCTACTTACCTGATCGGCGGCATCTTGCTGGGCCTTTAGATGCCGTGATCACACGTGATCACGGCATCTAGTTGCGTCTGAACCCGGAAGCGTACGCTTCCGGGTGGTGTACAGACGCTCCGAGTGGCCAATCGGGGTGTCTGTACACCATATGAAAACTGTAATCCTCGCTGGCCACTAGATGGCAGGCCAGGATAAGAAATGAGCAATTCTTGGATTTATCTCAGTCTAGTAAATCCCTGATTGTTTTTTTTTTTTTTTTATTTTTTTTATTTATGAGCAACCACACAATATATTAGCTCATATTTGAGCTTTAAAATAGTCAAAAAAAAAGTTAAAAAATATATTAAAAAAAATATATAAAAGTTCAAATCACCCCCCTTTCCGTATAATCAAAAAATAAATACCTAAATAACAATAAATATAGACATCATGGGTATCACCGTGACCGAAAACGCCCGTACTTTTAAAATATAAAAAAAAATTCCAATACGGCGAATTGTGTGGCGGAAAAAAGCGTCCAAATGGCTATTCGCCATTTTTTGTCGCTTTTTTTTTCTTAAAAAAATTTAAATAAAAAGTGATCGAAAAGTCATACACACCCCAGAATGGTATCAATAAAAACTTCAGATGGCCCCGCAAAAAATGAGTCCCCATACTGCTCCGTACACATAAATACCAAAAAGTTATAGGGGTCAAGATATGACAAGGAAAAAAAAAAAAAAAAAAAAAAAAAAAAAAAAAAAAAAAAAAAAAAAAAAAAAAGGCAACTTTCTAATTATTTTATCACTATCAAAACGCAGGAAAAACTATACATATTAGGTATTGCCGGATTCGTACTGACCAGTAGAATAAAAGTAACTGGTCAGTTTTAATGCACATCGAACGCTGTAAATAAGAAACCCGTAGAACTGTAGCGGAATAGCGTTTTTTTTTGCAATTTCACCCGATTTGGAATTTTTTTCCCGCTTCCCACCACACCATATCAAATATTAAATGGTGGCATTGGAAAGTACAACTTGTCCCGCAAAAAACAAGCCCTCATACAGCTATGTGAACAGAAAAGTAAAACAGTTATGGCTGTTTGAAGGCAGGGAGCGCAAAACGAAAATGCATAACCGAAAAAACCTCTGGGAGTGAAAGGGTTAAGAAATGGCTTTCTTCTTGCCACTCTTCCATAAAGGTCAGATTTGTGAAGTGTTCGACTGATTGTTGTCCTATGGACAGACTCTCCCACCTCAGTTGTAGATCTCTGCAGTTCATCCCGAGTGATCTTGGGCCTCTTGGCTGCATCTCTGATCAGTCTTCTCCTTGTTTGAGATGAAAGTTTAGAGGGACAGCCGGGTCTTGGTAGATTTGCAGTGGTCTGATATTCCTTCCATTTCAATATGATCGCTTGCACAGTGCTCCTTGGCATGTTTAAAGCTTGGGAAATCTTTTGGTATCCAAATCCGGCTTTAAACTTCTCCACAACAGTATCACCTGCCTGGTGTGTTCCTTGGTCTTCATGATGCTCTCTGTGCTTTAAACAGAACCCCGAGTATGACAGAGCAGGTGCATTTATACAGAGACTTGATTACACACATTTATCTTCATCAGTCATTTAGGACAACATTGGATCATTCAGAGATCCTCAATGACCTTCTGGAGTGAGTTTTCTGAACTGAAAGTAAATGGGCCGAATAATTTTGCACGCCCAACTTTTCAGTTTTCTTATTACAAAAAAAGTTTAAATGATCCAATAAATTTCGTTCCACTTCACAATTGTGACCCACTTGTTGATTCTTCACCCAAAATTTAAAATATTATATCTTTTTGTTTGAAGCCTGAAATGTGGCAAAAGGTTGAAAAGTTCCAGGGGGCCGAATACTTTCGCAAGGCACTGTATTCCTCTGAAGTTTAAATCACTTTCTATGTTTAACATATTTTAAATATTTTTTTAAATTTTCTGTCACTAATTTATATTTAAACAAATAAGATAGAACCCTGCAGTTTTCACACTGGCCACTATGTCTAATAATTGGCATCACTTCTTGGTTTATACAAATCACTTTACTACAGTTAACTCATTCTAATCCCAACTGTAATTATATCACCTCTGTATAGGTAGGACAAGATCCACCATTCACTAAAGGTGATTGTTAGAGCTTATCTATTCTTTTCTTGTACAATGACCTCTGCACAGGTCACAGGACATGCCCATAAAACCTTCCCATGTAAATCTATAGGGTCCCCTCTTGTCCATTGTGTCTTTAGCCCATGGGGCTGCTGTAAAGCAATTTTATTAATGCTTTCTAAACGCTGTTAAGAATAGCTCAGGCAAGTTGGCCGCCCCCATAATCATGTTCATGAAACAGAATAAATAAGTCTGCAATCAGAAAATAAAAACAGATTACAAAAAAGGATACATGCTACTATCTGATTTTTAATTGGCAGATAACATTTTTTTGGTGACACATTTCCTTTAAAGGGTGCAGAAGCCTTCTGTGGGACAGTCGGGAACTGTATAGAGCTCGGAAAAGATGTCGCTTGGAAGTCAAAGTTAGTACCCCTGCCTAGTTGTTGAGAAGGTACATTGTAAAGGGAATGATACCAGAGGAATTCTGAAAATTCTATGTGAGTATTCTTGGTACCAGAGCAATTGTTAATAGAATGTACAAAATAAATCTCCATGTCTTTCTTAATTAAGCAGGACATAAGTCGATTGCGTTGGTCCCCATGGGCATATCTAAATTTTGAATATTGATATGCCTTATAAGGGGTTAAATGTTCAACTGGTCAAATGGTTCAAAAGCTGGCGCTTAAGTTTCAGTAATTCTTGATGGACCAACATACTGTAGACTTGGACCATCTATGAATGAGCTCTAGTGATAAGAGGGAATTTAGGATCCTAAGGCGTACCTTTATAGCAGCTCCCAATGCAATCAGCTCTCCCCTAATTAACACTTTACGTGCCTCCCAAATTACCTCCTGAGAGGATTCCCCTTCATTGTTAACCTCAAAAAAAAAAAAAAGCCAGCTTTGTTTCCCAATTATTAATAGTGACCTCTGAATCCAGCAGTGTTTCATTGAGTCACCACTGACATTCCTTAAGCAATAAAGCAGAGAAATTAAGTATGGCTGTAACTGGCGCATGGTCAGAGATGGAGAATGACCCTATGTCCACCCCTTTGACTATTTGGACATGGTTGGCAGAAAGGAAAATGTAATGATTCCCCCCCTCCCCTGGGTCATTATATCAAGAATCTGTGAGAATTGTCATGGATGGTAGCTACCTCAGATTTCGAGGTCTGCGACAGGTCGGACTCCCATATCTTAATGTTGGGTATACTGGGATGCTGTCTGCAATGTCTGATATTGAGATGTTCATAAAAAAATGAAATGAGTTTAGAGGGGGTCTTATCTGCTGTCAAAAGTGGGGTCTTGGAGTTTCGGGTATTTTTTATGGAACCGTCCCCAGAAAGAGTATAAATTGACTACCTGCAGAAAGTTTGAGGTAGATGTATTCCTGGCAACAGGAAAAAAAAAAAAAAAAAAAAAAAAAAAAAAGGCATCTGGCTGGGCCTCCACCTGCTCCACATTTAGACCATCCCACAGGAACCTCCTTCATGTTTCAGTGACATCTGACTCCAGCAGTGTTTCATTGAGTCACCACTGACGTTCCTTAGGTAATAAAGCAGAGAAATGAAGTGTGGTTGTAACTGGCGCATGGTCAGAGGTAGAGAATGTCCCTGTGTCTGCCCCCTTGACTATTTGGACATAGTTGGCAGAAAGGGACAGAGAAGGGACAGTGTAGGGAGATCATAGGGAGACTGCAGCACAGTGCAGACTCTGTAAGCTGAAAGGATTCTTAGGAGACAATGCAGTTTGCATCAATACCCTGAGTAGGGAACAGAGCTATCTGGTTGAATGGAGCCCACCTTGCTTAATATATAAGCAATTCTATAGCACCTTTACTCTCAAATTGGGGTGAATAAGATGTGTAACCTAACAGTTATTTGGGTGCCCACCTAGTTTACTAGATAAGCAATTCTATTACACCTTTATTCTCAAATTCAAGTGAATAAGCTGTGTATTTTAACTTATTTGGATGCCAACCTTGTTTAATAGATAAGTGATTTCATTACACCTTTATTCTCAAATTGGGGCGAATAACCTGTGTAATATAACAGTTAGTGTGGTGTCCACCTGTTATCATAGATAAGCAAATCCATTAGGCCTTGGTTTTCATTTCGGGGTGAATAACCTTTGTATTATAACTGTTTGTGGGGTTTCCACATTGTTATTGAATAACTTATTTTACATATACAGTTACTGTTACCATACAGTATGTCCAATGAAGAGGTGCCAGGGCCCTCCAAAGGAACTGTCAGTGGCAAAAATGTTGCTGGAAACAGAAGGAGTAGTGGTTGCAGCAGCAGGCCAGAGCTGCCAGTGTCATCCAGCGGTCGAGTTTTGCCAATCAATTCCACTGTCCTAGAATAGTTGACTCTGTCTTCAACATCATCTCAACTGACATCAGACAACCACAGCCAGGAGTCGGCGAGTTCCTACAACACCACACTGGCCCCAGAACAACCTCTGTGCCCTTATCTGTCCTGCAACTTCCTCTGTTTTCTGCTCCTTCTGCCAGGCAAGTGATGTATGCCGCCACTGCTGCTTCACTTTTCAGTGAGGAAGATATTACAGAGGACAGTCAGCAGCTACAGCCCAGCCGTTTCCTCCTGTAGGCGTGCAATTAGCAATGATAAGAGTCATGTGGGAGCAGGTGTTGAGAGCTGTCAGAAACGCAGCCATGAGACTGGTGAGGGTGACATAAGTGATGATCAGACAGTAGTGGAGGATGTAGCCAATGGCACGTGGGAGCCAGGTGAAAAGGGGGCTTCATCATCAGGAGGTGGCAGGCCTGTGAGACAGCAGCAGGATGGCAGCATACCAGTGAGTCAACAGGGTGGAAGCAGTGTTTGATCTGGAACCAAACATGGCCGGGATAGACCGGCTACGCAGGAGCCTGTCCGCAAAGAACTAGCGATGCAGGGGATCATGGAGGCAGCAACAGCAGGGGGGTAAAATGCCATACTCACCGGTGTGGGAATTTTACATCAAGTCCCTTGAGGACGTCAGCATGGCCTTATGTGGGATCTGTGGGCACAAGGTGAAGCATGGCCAAGGTGTCGATGTTCGCACCACAGCCCTGCGCCAACACATGGAATGTCATCATAAAGTGGTCTGGAAAAACCGTTGCACTAATGTAGAGGTACAGCATGATGCATCTCACAGTGCCCCCCACCCCTTCTCCAACTGTTAGGGCTCCACCACCTCATCAGAAGGGAGCTGTGTTTCCTTCCCATCAGCAACTGGTCCTGCTGCTCTTCCTCACATGTTTCAACAGCAATCGTTCACAGAGAAGATTGCAAAGAAACAACAGTATATGTGCACTCCTCCAATAGTGCAGAAGCTGAACTGGCTGCTGGCCAAGTTGCAGATATTACAGTCCCTCCCTTTCCATGTGGTTTACTCTGCAGATTTCAAAGAACTGATGGCTTGTACCACGCCAAGATGGTGAGTCCCAAGCCATCACTACTTCCCTAAAAAAGCTTTACAAGCTCTGGCTACGTATGTACAGCAGAAGATGGGCCAGTCCTTGAGCCTGTCGGTGTCTTGTACAATTCAATGCAGTGCTGATGTGTGGAGTTGTAACTATGGTCATGGATAATATATGTCCTTTATGGACCACTGGGTAAATATGGTTCTGGCCCAGGCACATCAGCAACTTGGCCAGGTGATGGCAATGCCATCTCATGCTGTGATTGCGGCACCAATATCCTTCTCTGCCTCCTCATCCTCAGGTTCCAAGCTAGGCACAGTTCAGATTGGTCCTCCAGCATACCACCCATGCAGAGCACTGTAGTGTCATGCTGTTCTGCACCTGACCAGCCTTGGTGATTGGAGTCACACTGGGGAGAAACTGCTCTGCATCAACCAAAAAAAATCAAATCCTGGCTGTCTCCTCACCAGCTGAACATCAGAGTCATAGATAATGGGAAGAACATTGTGTTGGCACTGCATCAAAGAGGGCTAACCCATGCATCCTGCATGGTGCAGGTCTTAACTCTGGTTGTAAACCAGTTCCCAAAGTCTTCCACCGAACTGCAAGAAGTCTTGATAATGGCCAGGAAACTGTACATGCACTTCAGTCACTCTTACCGTGCAAAACATGCCCTCCTTGAGCTGTAAAGGCAGAATAGCATTCCCCAACATGATCTCATGTGTGACATTTCCACACGTTGGACTGACTATATGAGTAGAGGAAGGCCATAATCGATTTCTTGATTATGCAGATAGGGGGTTCTCCTGCAGTCTTTGATCAGCACATTTCTTCACCCGCTTACTGAAGAAACTACCCAGCTGCAGCAGGCAGACATTAACCAGAACCAGCAGGTGGTGGCACACTGCACCCTGTCACCCCAGATACAAGAATCCCTGGACTATTGGGCAGCCAAACTTGAATTATGGCCACAACTGGCAGGGTTGTGTAGTGTAGCATCGGGGCAGTTGTTTAGTGTGACAGGGGCATAGTTACGCTACTCCAAAGAGCTCACCTTTCAACACAAAATGCTGAGAGATTAACCTTTTTAAAGATTAATCAGGCATTGATAAGCCAGGATTTCCACACACCGGTGCCTGATGCATCAGACTAAATCTCCACCCCCCCCCCCCCCAATCCTTTCACAAGAGCAGCTAAGTAGACATGCTGGTAGTTGTAGTAGCACAGCAGCTGGAGTTGCTGATCCCTGGACTAGATTATGATGGCAGTAATGTTCTGACTGCAATGTGCTGCCACACCAGAAGACTGAAAAATGGCCCATTACTTTTGGCCACGTACTTCAGCCACTATTCTGATTCTGCCACCCACCTGTTGCCTCTGCCGCCATCTTTTCCTGACAGCATCTTGTGCTGTTACTGACACTATGTAGTGCCCTGGAGGACTTTGAATGAGAAGCTGGTAATTTTCCACAGCTGCCATACAGTTTAAAGAAGAGTCTGTACTGAAGCTCTAACGTAAGTCTATGAGAGACAAAAGTGTTACAGTGTATACGTTTGTGCCAAACTTCTCCACTCCTCTCACTAGAAAGTTCTACTCTAGCTAAAGCGGTGTAGAAGGAGAGCAGTCAGAGATCCTAGTGTGCTGCAGCTAGGGACCAGTGCTTGGAGGAGAGACTCATGCCAGCCTGCATAAGTGCCCATAAAATGTTGAGCCACTAGTCCTGTGACCAAAGGAGCCACACAGACTACTGAACTACAGACTGAACCCTTGACCAGGATGCCAGCCTTATGAGAGAGGGGAGCAGCTAGCGCAGGCCTTTCCTCAGCTTCAAACCCTTCTGCCAGGGAGAAGACTGCAAAACTATTTTGTACCTGAATTCCTCCAGTAAAAAAAAGAAGCACCCTGGTTAACTGCAGACCCTGGCTCTCTGGACTTATTTCCTATTGGGGTGCACATCTTGCCATCCCTTCTGGAGAGTAGCAACACATGGTGCCACCTCAACGGTGTCTGGGGGACCCAGCATAGCTATGGGGCCACCCCCAAACCCAGCCACTGCAGTTAGTGTTGTTGCCCCTACCTCTCCACTATGACTGGGCCACTGTGTTGACTGCTTATGCTGTTGAGACCCTCACCAGTCTGTTCTGGGGACACTAGAGTACCATTTTGACCTTGCTTACATCACCACTGTTAAAAACGTCCTGGAAACACTGTATGCACTTCAGCCCTCTTGAGCTGCAAAGGCAGACTATTGTTCCCCAACATCACCGCATATGCAACATTTCCACGTTTGACTGACGATATGCACGAAGGCCATGAAGGATTTCTTGATGCAAATGGACAGGGGCACTCCCCTATTTAAACTTTGTTAGCCAGTGGCAGCTCATGTGCAACACCTGCCACTTGCTCACACCCTTTGAAGAGGCCACTGTCAGGCGCCAGGACTACGGGATGAATTAGGTCATTCCATTCCCTCATGTGCTGGAGCAGATGCTGATAAATCTGGCTGGCCAGGAGACATGGTTGTTACATTTCACAACCCCTGTAGGGCCTGAATTGGCAGAGGATATCAACACCCTGGAATTGTAAACAGAAATAAGTGGTCTATGTGCCCAAGAGGCAGGAGTGGAACATGAGGAGCTGGAGGGCGATGAGCAAAACCAGGCAGATGACCCTGACAGACCATGGCAGTATGCAGAGAGTGTCTCCGATTCCCTTGTGCACATGACCATGCATGCTGAGTTGCTTGTGTAGCAACAGTCACATTATCACACCCTTTGGCACAGGGATGACTACTGCCTCTCCACAATGTTAGGCCCTTGCTACTGGGCCAATATGGGGGCCTTTAACACCTACTGAGAGGGAAGATAAACAACTATTGAGTTATCCTATGTAGTTGGTTGGTCAATGCTTATGTGCACCATCTCCCTTTCTCACAAAAGGAAGGGTGCAGGAGAGGCACCAGCAACTTCACTCTGGAGTCTCTAATGAGCATTTTTTATCATCTCCCTACTGAAGAAGCCACCCAGCAGCAGGACAGACCATAACCTGAACCAGCAGGTTGCAGTGCAACAGGCAGCCTCCCTCCAGGGTCCTATCCCCTGTAAGGGAAAAACGCCTCCCTGTTGTAGGAATGCAGAGGTATATTTGTGGCCTCAAATGTCTGTTGGTGGTGTGTGGTGTCAGTGCTCCTAGAGTCCAGACCTTAAGATGAAATCCTACACAGATTTACTTCAGTAGACTTACATTCGTACAATCTGGTGGCTTTGTCTTGGTCCCAGCAGGTTTTAGTATATAACTGGCAGGCAAACACTTCTGCTCTAATTCTGTTGCTTACTCCTGTACTGACCAGCAGAGCTGAAGGTGCTCTGGCTAGCATGGGCACATCCAGCAGACATGCCCCTGCACACCTTACCTTAGCAAGGGGGTAAACCTGATCTGACTGGATCCCCACCCTTCCTTCAGGAAGTGGCATGGAACGGTCCATTATGAGTAACTATCACTCCTTTGGGTTCACTGCCAACTGCTGGTACACCAGGCACATTACATATTCTAAACAGTTACAAACATTATTAGGTATACATGGTGTGTAGGACCTGGACTAAAATGCATGAGATGACATTCAAGTTAGCAAACATGGATAGTAGCAGGGCATGAGAGTGGTAAGCCCACTCTGGGGTGTTAGTGGCATACTTTGGCTGCCCAGTAGGCCAGGGGGGGATCTTCTATCAGGAGTGGCAGGGTGCAGTCCAACTTAATTTGTGGCCAAAACAGGCTGAGTTTACCCTGGGCAAGCTTTCCTGCCCAGCCAATAGTGTGGCATCAGAGCAGGTGTTTAGTGCAGTGTGAGGCAGTTACCCCAAAGAATTTGCCTTTCAACACAACATTGAGAGACTACAAAGATGAATCAGGCGTGGATCTGCCAAAATTTCCTCACACTGGTGCCTGTTCTGTCAGACTTATTCTGGCAGTAATATTTTGACCAGGATATTGTGAAAAATGGACCTTTACTTCTGACTACTTGCTGCTGCCACTTTTCCTATATTGTCCCTGCTACTCTAGAATAAATGCTTGCTTTTGCCTTTGTATACTGTATAAAATGTTCAGTCAGACACTGCATAGACCCATCCACCTTCATTAACAGCTTAGAGAATGATGTCTGCTTGTTCTACGCACGCATTTGTAAAAACTTAACATCTTTTATAAAAAAAAAAAAAAAAAACCCCTCTCTCTCTCCAATGAGAGTACGGGGTTTAACAATTTTCAGGGCAATGTGAGCAACTTTGACTAATGTGCAGATCGAATTTTCAAAAATTCACCAAATCAGACAAAGTTACAAGATGTTTGCTGATAGAGATGAGCAGTGTTTATTTGTATTTATTTATTTTAATCTAGTCACATATCAAGGAATTTTCATCTGCGATTGTGAGCCAAAAACCTGGATTGCAGAGATAAGGGGAAGATCCGCACCTGGTTTTGGATCTAAATCACTGACTTTTCCCTGGTTATGCATTTTTCACAAACAGGAGGGTCACTAATATATTCTATAAGCCTTATGAATATTAAGACTTGTGGGTTTGGAAATAATGTTAAAAACGATTGTATATAGTATTATCAGTAGCATGAACCACAACAATAAATGGGAGCCTGCCTAAATAAATTATATTGAGTGACTCGCACTAAAATTCTATGATTTTTTTTGTAAATATACCTATCTTTTGATCCAAACAGCTGATCAGCAGGGGTGCCAGGTGTCAGACCCCCGCCGATCTGAATATATATATTTTCAATATATAACTCGGAAAACCCCTTTAAACTTTTTTTGTAATAAAACTGAAAAGTGGGGTGGGCAAAATTTGGCCCCCTTGCATTAATACTTTGTTGCACCACCTTTTGCTGCGATTACAGCTGCAAGTTGCTTGGGATATGTCTATCAGTTTTGCACATCTAGAGACAAATTCTTGCCCATTCTTCCTTGCAAAACAGCTCAAGCTCTTTAAGGTTGGATGGAGAGCGTTTGAACAGCAGTTTTCAGCTCTTTCCACATATTCTCAATTGGATTCAGGTCTGGACTTTGACTTGGCCATTCTAAGACCTGGATACATTTATTTTTGAACCATTCCATTGTAGATTTTGCTTTATGTTTGGGATCATTGTCTTGTTGGAAAATAAATCTCCGCCCTAGTCTCAGGTCTTTTGCAGACTCCAAAAAGGTTTTTATCCAGAATGGTCCTGTATTTGGCTCCATCCATCTTCCCATCAATTTTAACCATCTTCCCTGTCCCTGCTGATGAAAAGCAGGCCCAAACCATGATGCTGCCACCACCATGTTTGACAGTAGGGATGGTGTATTCAGGGTGATGAGCTGTGTTGCTTTTATGCCAAACATATAGTTTTTGCATGGTTTCCAAAAAGTTAGATTTTGTTTTCATCTGACCAGAGCACCTTCTTCCACGTTTGGTGTGTCTCCCAGGTGGCTTGTGGCAGACTGTAAACGAGACTTTTTTTATGGATATCTTTGAGAAATGGCTTTCTTCGTGCCAATCTTCCATAAAGGCCAGATTTGTGAAGTGTTCGACTGATTGTCGTCTCTCCACAACAGTATCACGGACCTGCCTGGTGTGTTCCTTGGTCTTCATGATGCTCTCTGTGCTTTAAACAGAACCCTGAGACTATCACAGAGCAGGTGCATTTATACGGAGCCTTGATTACACACAGGTGGATTCTATTTATCTTTATCAGTCATTTAGGACAACATTGGATCATTCAGAGATCCTCAATGAACGTCTGAAGTGAGTTTTCTGAACTGAAAGTAAATGGGCCGAATAATTTTGCACGCCCCACTTTTCAGTTTTATTACAAAAAAAAAAAAAAAAAAAAAAGTTTAAATGATCCAAAAAAATTTCGTTCCACTTCACAATTGTGACCCATTTGTTGATTCTTCACCAAAAATTTAAAACGTTATATCTTTGTTTGAAGCCTAAAATGTGGCAAAAGGTCGAAAAGTTCCAGGGGGGCTGAATACTTTCACAAGGCACTGTATATTTGTGTACCTAAATAACTTTAAAAGTGCCCAAATTTAAGAAATGCAAACTGACCTTATTTCTAAAAGTATGAAGGAATCATCCATTTTACCCACCATTGTCCACAATTGCTTATTTAGTCAAAAAGCCATAATCATTGAAAAATATTTTATTAACATTTTATGAAAAATGAGCAACTCATTAGGAATAGGCAGATTTTGGAATACTGGATGGGAATTTATGGATTCACATGTAGGGAAGAGATCAGTCTGTTGCTTGGAGAAAAAAAAAAAAAAAAAAAAAAAAGCATTAACTGGATGTACAACAAGGGTTCTCGGAGAAAGTTATGTATATAAAGAAAAAATAAAGTTACTGCAAAAACAGCCTGTTTGTCTTAAAGCAAGAAAATTAAAATACACATATTCCCAAGCTTTCATTAGTTAGAATGGCTCGTTTTGTCTACATCGCAATCATTAGGCAAAATAAAATGGCCGCCATCCTATTAGTACACACAAAACAGGACAAGTTACTTCACAACACAGCTAAACATTGCCTCATCCTCCTCTCTGCTCATCAAGGATTATAATTTTGAAAACAGATGATAAAATCTTCAATTAAATCTCTGAATGGGAATGGAACTTATGAGGACACATGAAGTACAGACAGGATGTACAGAACAGACTGTGGTAATTGAGACTGCATACAAGAGCTGCTGCTCATCAGCCACACATTAAACTGTATCCAGGATCATAATCCCAGACAAGTAGAGAGGAGGATGAGGCAGCTCTATGCTAAGGAACACTGAGCTAACTTGCCCTGCTGTGTGATTAGGGCAGGGTCGGCTATTTTATTTTTTCTGACGATTGCTTCCCAGACAAAATGAGCCACTATAACTAAGGAAACATATTTGGGAAGTAATAAGTAATTTCATTTTCTTAATTCCTGGAGAACCCTCTTTTACCCGGTTACAATTAAATAATTTACATTTGCTATACAGAACATTAGGGTTTAATAAGAATGCCAAACTGGCTAAAATCTTTAACAGCTTTGTATATGTACATTTGCTACAGTAACTGCAGTCAGTTTTCAAATTCATCACTGCAGGGCACGAGTAGGTCCACACTGGATTTTATGCAGCAAAATGTATGTTACATGCAGATTTCATCCTATGCAGTGCAAGGGGTGAAACAAGAGCATAAAGCTGGCATTGCAGATAAAAATTCACAGAATAGGTTACTCTAGCAGATTTTTTTTGCTCATCAGAATGTGAATGAAGAGGTTTTTTAAATCTCATCCACTTTGCTGCTGCAGGCAAATCTATAGTATATCTGGTACATATAAGCATTTCTTATCAGACAACTCCTCCCCCTCTTCAAGTCAGTCCACTGCTCAAATCAGTTTTCAGGGAAGAGGGAATGCCGGCTCACTGGAAGGGGAGGGACACAGACACATGAATAAGGGAGGGGCTGGCAGAGAGACTGTGGCTGCTCTGTAATTGATTTACCGTCTGATTTTCTGCTGGATTTACATCTAAATTGCTTAGTTCTGATGTGCAGTCACCCATTAGCTCAGAAAAAGTTATTCCTCGCGTACACACTGCAACTTCTGCTGAAACATTACCTGAAACAGTGGCACTTTAGGGCATCATTACAGTAAATTTTATAATGCACATTCTAACCTGTGGCAGCTGTGTTCTTCTGTTCTTCTCCATCTGAGTTGAGCCCTTTGCTCTCTGATGCATTCGCTTGCTCAGTGACTTCTGCGTCTTCCTATGCGATAGAGCATTAGAAAAGTATTTTTTCACCCACATTCTGCAGCACTGTACAGAAACTGTCATTACACAGTCTCAGTCAAATATTGCTTAGCCTGAACTCACCACACACAGTAAATGGTACAGAAAGTCTATTAAAGGGGTTGTCTCACGAAAAATATTCTACAGTTTTCAAACCAGCACCTGGATCTGAATACTTTTGTAATTGCATGTCATTAAAAATTTTGTATAGCTACTGAGTTATTCAGTAACATGTATCTGTATAGGACCACTTAATTTCTTATTTCTTTGACCTATTCACTGAGCAGGCCGCACATGCTCAGTTTCAACTTTTAACTGCCTACTGAGCTGTGATAGGCAGAGCTGAGACACGCCTCCTTAGCTGCAGCAGAAAAGACACTCCCCTTGAGCTGTCAGCTTGATATAAATCTAGCAGATCAATGAATGGGGAGATCTCTGGGTCCATGTGAGGTACATTGCTGGTTCTAGCTTTGTTAGAAAGGTATTGTCATGGACTATATGATGTCTGATTTTCATTTTTTACATTATTCGTGGGATAACCCCTTTAAAGTCATGGGGGTGGGGGGGAGATCATTTACCACAACAACCTATGAGCTAGTTTGCACCTAAATAGGCTCGTAAATGTTGGTGAATTTGTTTGGGCCCGTTATCAGACATAAGTGATAAGGGGTTGGAGTACCGTAGTTTTCAGTGTAGGTGTACTGGCAGAGGATGCACCTAATCAATGAGGCCTGCACATGCTCTGGAAGTGCAGCGGGAGCCCCCTGTATCTTTTTTGAAGTGCAGAAAACTCATGCAAAATATGCGGGGGCGGGGGGGGGGGGAACATGCACTATGAAAAATATGACAGGTTAACAGTAAAACTGAAGAGAGGGGAACTACATTGCTACATCATTTACCTGTGAAGTTTCTTTCAGCATCACAATGCCATCTTTCTCTTCAACTTCCAGATCACTTTCAGTGTCATTCTTTGACTTATTTTCTTCACTGTCCGACTCTGAATTACTAGGCTGGAAACAGGAACATTCTGGGTCAAGCTTAAGTGGCAACATTTCATTTTAACTGGTGATCAAGGCCTTAAATGAGATGGTAGTTCGAGGGGCTAGGTTTTCCCTTTACCCAGGGCAAAGTACAATTCCCCGCCTTCACTTTATATCCAATAGGTAGAGTAAAGCGGTTTGTTGGCGACCCCTGGCAGCCAGGGCATTTTATTCTGGGGTTTAGCAACTAGTTTGTGTCGCACTTAAATAGGTCAGCATAAAACTGGTTATACATTCCCTTGATGCCCAAAGGTTTTAGCATTTATGTTGAACCATTATACAGTACCAAAAGCAGTCACAGGGGTGTTCCATATGTCATAAAAGCACACCATACCTTTACTAGTGTCTACATACCTCCCAACCGTCCAGCGGGACAGTCCCGGATTGAAGTGGCTTTCCAGGTACGGGGGAGGTATGTCCCGGCTCCTGGTAGCTGTCCCTGCGTCCGTAGGACACAGATAGTTGCCTGCATTGTGTTGAAGCAGAGAGCCGGGATCAGTTCACTACTTCATCAATCATCCCTCCGTACCTCCTGCTGCTCTCCATATCTCTGGGTGGGGGGGGGGGGGCGGGGTTGGCAGTCCACCTTAGCTCCGCCCCCTCCAGACTAAACAAGCAGATGTCCTGCTGGTGATGCTGCTAGGAAGAAGGCAAGTATGCAGTATTTTTTATTTTATTTTTTTTTTTTAAACCTCCTGTGGGGCAAGTCATTACTGGGGGCACAAAATTACTGTGAGGCACAATGTGGGCATATTACAGGGGTGCCCAAAATTACCGGGAGGTCCCATGTGGGCATATTAGCCCGGGGGGAGCCCTATGTGGGCATATTAATGGGGGGCACATAACTGGGGAATAATTACCATGTGGGGCAGTAAGGGGACTGGGTCGGATTAGGTGTATAGTTATGTTTTGGGCGGAGTTAGAGGCATGGCCTAGTGAAGAAAAAAATTTGCCGCTGCGTGCGAAGATTACAAAGTTGGGAGGTATGTGTCTATGGCAGGGGTGGCCAATCCGCGGCTCGAAAGCCACATGCGGCTCCTCGGAACTTAATTTGCGGCTCGCAGGACATTTTGATGTGCGCTCTGGCCCCCTGCCAGAAAATGCTAAAGACCGCTTCCATTATGGAAGCAGTCATTAGCATGTGGGAGGCACGGGAAGGTAAGAACAGCGCAGCAGCGGCTTTACTTACCTTCCCTGGTCTTCTCCCCGCCGCGCCCTGACACATACAGTGTCAGGATGTAGTGCACGTAGACGCGCACTGTGACCTGACACTATGCGCAGTCAGGTCACAGTACAGCGCTGCGGGGAGAAGACCAGGGAGGGTAAGTGAACCTGCCAAGAGGCAGCACCGTCCGGAGCTGGGGAGGTAAGTTTATTATTTATTTTGAAAGTCTAATCTGAGGTCTGATAGGGATCTAATTTGAGGCTGAGGGGGGCTGATAGGGGTCTAATTTGAGGCTGAGGGCTTTGGGGGGTCTAATCTGAGGCTGGGAGAGCCTATTGGGGGTCTGATCTGACATGGGGACAGTACGAGCTCAGATAAGACCCCCAAATCCTCCTCAGACCCACAAAATAAGCCCTCCCAGTGCTTACTTAAGACACCAAAAAAAAAAAAAAAAAAAAATATATCAGACACCCCATGCTCACATCACCCCTATGTTAAAGGGTTTCTGTCACCAGATTTGGGCATACTAAACAGGATGGCATTTGCAATGTGCAAATGCCACCTGATGCCCAATCTGGTTTTCTTACAGTAATCAGATCATCCGTTTTCTTAAAAAAAGCACTTTTATAATATGTAAATTAGGCGTACTAGGTGCAAGAGGCGTTTACCTTGCACCTAGTAATCGCCGTGTTCCTACCTCTAGTGCCGCCTCCTTCTTCCTGATTGACAGGGCCAGGCAGCTTGCTCGATGAGCTGCCGGCCCTGACCTCGATCGAAATCCCGCGCCTGCGCCGTGTAGGCTAAATTCTGCGCAGGCGCAGATAGTTCACCCGGCCGCCCGGCTCCTGCCTCTCTCACTGCGCCGTGCGGAGTAAAAGCGGCGCAGGCGCAGTGAGTTCCGCCGGCTCCCGGGTCTCACTGCGCCTGCGCCGCTTTTACTCCGCACGGCGCAGGCGCAGTGAGAGGCAGGAGCCGGGCGAACTATCTGCGCCTGCCGCAGAATTTAGCCTACACGGCGCAGGCGCGGGATTTCGATCGAGGTCAGGGCCGGCAGCTCATCGAGCAAGCTGCCTGGCCCTGTCAATCAGGAAGAAGGAGGCGGCACTAGAGGTAGGAACACGGCGATTACTAGGTGCAAGGTAAACGCCTCTTGCACCTAGTACGCCTAATTTACATATTATAAAAGTGCTTTTTTTAAGAAAACGGATGATCTGATTACTGTAAGAAAACCAGATTGGGCATCAGGTGGCATTTGCACATTGCAAATGCCATCCTGTTTAGTATGCCCAAGTCTGGTGACAGAAACCCTTTAAATCACCCCACACATGATCTCAGCATATGGGGGGGGGGGGGTCATCTGCGCACAAGGCGGTCATCTGAGCATCAGGGTGTGAATTGCTTCGAGTAGCAATGTCTGAATACAAGCCAGATTTGAAACACATTGTGAAAAACAAAGATTGCCAGAAGTCTCACTAAAGTTGTCTACATTACAGGTAGGGAAGGTGGTTTAAATACACTTTTAAATGTTTGAAAACTCAATTGCAGTAATACTGTCGTGTGCACGCATATTTGTTTAAATGTGTACCTTGTGGCTCCTGGTGGTCACAAGTTTTTTTTTCTGGCTCTGTCTGTAAGGTTGGCCACCCCTGGTCTATGGTATGCAAGTCCACCCATTAGAACCATCTAATCAGTAACCAAATATTTACTGCAATG
Source organism: Rhinella marina (assembly GCA_900303285.1). NCBI lineage: Eukaryota > Metazoa > Chordata > Amphibia > Anura > Bufonidae > Rhinella > Rhinella marina. The sequence goes on from ONZH01013327.1 coordinate 36,550, forward strand.
TGGACAACTTACATTTTCCCTACTGTAACAAGAGGGAAAAGATCAGTTTCAATAAAAACTAAGAAAAAGTATTCTAAAAGGGGCTTTCTGCTACCTAGGTCAGCGATGTCAGATTGGTGAGGGTACTGGTTTTTTGACCCCCACCTATCAGCTGTTTTAGGCAGCCACTGGTGCAGAAGCTACATACGTGCATAGAACCACAAACACGTTGTTTCATCCACTATGTAACAGTCATAGGAATGGGAACTGAGCTGCAGTACACTAGTGCCAGACACCACTCAATGGATGAAGCCTTCCGTCCACTGTATAGTTGGAAACCGCTGGCTGATCAGCGATGATCTGATACCTGACAACAGGCCATCAGTATCTAAATACTAGAAACCCTTTAAAGGGAGTCTGTCACCTCATTTTCACGTATATAACTAACAGCACTGCCCCACAGAAGATTGCATACACATCCCAGACATACCTGTGTGCACTGTGTGTCTGTATTACATGTCCAGAAAAAGCACTTATTCTGCAGGAAAACAGCTCCCAAGTGCCTAGCTCCACTGCTGCAAGTGCTCAACACAAACCAGACTGAAGAGGGGAGGGCTGATTTAGCTGCTCATATCTTGGGATTGGTAGCAGATAGAAAAATGGTTCTGACCTTCTTTGAAAGCTTTAAAATGATAACAAATCACAGCATTATATCCAGTATATCAGAAGATATAGCTGTTAGAAATCGAGTCGGGAGAGAAAGCAGTTTTTACTTTCAGCTGGGCACTTGGGAGCTGTTTTCCAGCAGAATAAAAGTACTTTTCCTGGATATGGAATACAGACAGTGCACACAGGTATGTCTGGGATGTGTTTGCAATCTTCTGTGGAGCACTGCTGTTATATAGGTGAAACACAGCTGAGACTCCCTTTAAGGACTCGGATTATCAGTGATTCTAATAACCACTCGGTCCTCACTAGACCTCAGATAAAATTTAGCTTTATGTACACATGCTACACTGTTCACTGCAACATTTACCCACGGGTGGATTAAGGATCCCATGGGCCCTGGGCAGTTTATAATGCATGGGCCCCTGCCCCACCCCCCACACGCATTTTGCAAAAAAAAAAAAAAAAAAGGGGTAACACAGCATAAGGCCTTGCTGGGTAACCTAGTTAACCCTATGCTGCATCAATAACTAATATAGCCTGAAGGCTATCTTTACATGCAAGCAGGATGGGTTAAAATGGTTACCCAGCAAGGCCTTATGCTGTGTTTTTACCATATTGAGGCAGCAAAAGGCCTTGGTGAGTAACCTTTTTAACCCTATGCTGCTTGTATCTAAAGATAGCCCTTAGGCTATATTAGTTATTGATGCAGCATAGGGTTAAATAGGTTACCCAGCAAGGCCTTATGCTGCCTCAATATGGTAAAAACACAGCATAAGGCCTTGCTGGAAACAACCATATGCTGCTTAAACCTTTCGCGTCCGGAGGTTTTTTCGGTTATGCATTTTCGTTTTGCGCTCCCTGCCTTCAAACAGCCATAACTCTTATTTTTCTGTTCACATAGCTGTATGAGGGCTTGTTTTTTGCGGGACAAGTTGTACTTTCCAACGCCACCATTTAATATTGCATATGGTGTAGTGGGAAAAAAATTCCAAACCGGGTGAAATTGCAAATAAAACGCTATTCCGCTACAGTTCTACGGGTTTCTTATTTACAGCGTTCGATGTGCATTAAAACTGATCCATTACTTTCATTCTACTGGTCAGTACGAATCCGGCAATACCTAATATGTATAGTTTTTCCTACATTTTCATAGTGATAAAATTAGAAAGTTGCCCCTTTTTTTTTCCCTTGTCAAATCTTGACCCCTATAACTTTTTGGTATTTATGTGTACAGAGCTGTATGGGGGCTCATTTTTTGCGGGACGATCTGAAGTTTTTATTGATACATTCTGGGGTGTGTATGACTTTTTGATCACTTTTTTTTTCTAAAAAAAAAAAAATTAAGCGACAAAACAGCAAATCGCCATTTGGACGCTTTTTTCCGCCACACAATTCGCCGTATTGGAATTTTTTTTTTTTATTTTAAAAGTACGGGCGTTTTCGGTCACGGTGATACCCATGATGTCTATATTTGTTATTTAGGTATTTATTTTTTAATTATACGGAAAGGGGGGTGATTTGAACTTTTATATCTTTTTATTTTTTATATTTAACATTTTTTTATTTTTTTTTACTATTTGAAAGCTCAAATATGGGCTTATATATTGTGGCTTTTTTTTTTCTTTATGAGCAATTATGGATTTTATAGACTCAGAAATCCAAGAATTGCTCATTTCTTATCCTGGCCTGCCATCTAGTGGCCAGAATCAGAATTGCACTTTGAAAACTGTAATCCTCACCAGCGAGGATTACAGTTTCATATGGTGTACAGACACCCCGATTGGCCACACGGGCAGTCTGTACACCACCCGGAAGCAAATGCTTCCGGGTTGAGATGCAACTAGATGCCGTGATCACGGCATCTAAACTCCGAGGAAGACGCCGCCGATGGCGGTAAGTAGCGGCAAGTCTCTGCTGTTAGAAACAGCAGAGACTTGCCGGCCATGTTGCCCGCCACACTTGCAAGCGGGCGCCATGTGCCCGCATCGCACATGGCACTGGGCGCGAAGGGGTTAAATGATGCATGCAGAACTTTTCTGTCCAGTCTTTTCAACAGAATCTGTGACCCAAACGCAAATGTGAATGGATAGTATTAGACATATAGCATCAGATGTCTGTTTAACACACAAATACAGAGCAAGAACCAAGATCACTACATACACACAGCACCAAACCCACAAGTCAAATACAGCACCAGAACCAAGTTCTCTACATACATATATCTCTATCTCATACTATATATCTGTATACAGTGCATCTATTATACAGTGCATCTATTATACAGTGCACCTCACATCAGTACATACTATATATCTATACACACTGCATCTACTATACTTTTATAATACATGAGGTATATACAGATATATAGTATATACAGCAGTGTACTGATATGTCAGATACGGCGTGTATTAGATGTAGTGTGTACTGACGTGTGAGGTATAATAGATGCAGTGTGTACAGATATACAGCAGTGTACTGACATGGGAGGTGTGATGTATAAATTACACCTCGTATATCTCACATGAGTACACTGCTTTGTATACAGTCATGGCCAAAAGTTTTGAGAATGATACAAATATTAATTTTTACAAAGTCTACTGCTTCAGTTTTTATAATGGCAATTTGCATATACTCCAGAATGTTATAAAGAGTGATCAGCTTAACAGCAATTACTTGCAAAGTCAATATTTGCCTAGAAAATGAACTTTATACCCCAAAACACATTTCAACATCATTGCAGCCCTGCCTTAAAAGGACCAGCCAACATCGTTTCAGTGATTGCTCCATTAACACAGGTGTGGGTGTTGATGAGGACAGGGCTGGAGATCAATCTGTCATGATTAAGAATGACACCACTGGACACTTTAAAAGGAGGCTGGTGCTTGGCATCATTGTTTCTCTTCTGTTAACCATGGTTATCTCTAAAGAAACATGTGCAGTCATCATTGCACTGCACAAAAATGGCCTAACAGGGAAGAGTATCACAGCTAGAAAGATTGCACCTCAGTCAACAATCTATCGCATCATCAAGAACTTCAAGGAGAGAGGTTCCATTGTTGCCAAAAAGGCTCCAGGGTGCCCAAGAAAGACCAGCAAGCGCCAGGACGTCTCTTAAAAGTGTTTCAGCTGCGGGATCGGGCTACCAGCAGTGCAGAGCTTGCTCAGGAATGGCAGCAGGCAGGTGTGAGTGCATCTGCACGCACTGTGAGGCGGAGACTCTTGGAGCAAGGCCTGGTCTCAAGGAGGGCAGCAAAGAAGCCACTTCTCTCCAGAAAAAAACATCAGGGACAGACTGATATTCTGCAAAAGGTACAGGGAGTGGACTGCTGAGGACTGGGGTAAAGTCATTTTCTCTGATGAATCCCCTTTTCGATTGTTTGGGACATCTGGAAAACAGCTTATTCGGAGAAGACGAGGTGAGCGCTACCACCAGTCTTCTCATGCCAACTGTAAAGCATCCTGAAACCATTCATGTGTGGGGTTGCGTCTCAGCCAAGGGAATCAGCTCACAGTCTTGCCTAAAAACACAGCCATGAATAAAGAATGGTACCAGAATGTCCTCAGAGAGCAACTTCTCCCAACCGTCCAAGAGCAGTTTGGCGATAAACAATGCCTTTTCCAGCATGATGGAGCACCTTGCCATAAAGCACAGGTGATAACTAAATGGCTCAGGGAACAAAACAGAGATTTTGGGTCCATGGCCTGGAAACTGCCCAGATCTTAATCCCACTGAGAACTTGTGGTCAATCATCAAGAGACGGGTGGACAAACAAAAACCTACAAATTCTGACAAAATGCAAGCATCGATTGTGCAAGAATGGACTGCTATCAGTCAGGATTTGGTCCAGAAGTTGATTAAGCATGCCAGGGAGAATTGCAGAGGTCCTGAAGAAGGGTCAACACTGCAAATATTGACTTGCTGCATTAACTCATTCTAACTGTCAATATAAGCTTTTGTTACTCATAATATGATTGCAATTATATTTCTGTATGTGATAAAAACATCTGACAAACACACAAAAACCAGAGGGCAGCAGATCATGTGAAAATATATTTGTGTCATTCTCAAAACTTTTGGCCATGACTACTATATACCTGTACACACTGCATGTGTTATACCTCGTACCTCACATGAGTACACTGCTGCATATACTATATATCTGTACACACTGACAGGTATAAGGTATAAATGACAGCTTTTACCTCGCATATCAGTACACTGCTGTATGTATTATACCTTGTACCTGACGTATCAGTACTCTATGTATACTATGTCAGGTGTGAGGTATAAAAGATGCAGTGTATACAGATATATGTGGACGGTCATATATTATGGTTACTGTGAGGTACGTGAGGTATTGGGGGTTGTAGTTAAGGTTCCAGTCAGTTTTAGGGATAGGATTAGCATTAGTGTTAGTATATTAGGGCCAGTATTGGGGTTAGGGGCCAGTATTGGCATAAAGCTACATTTAGACAACCGAAAGTGTTTAGCAGTCCACAAATTGTGGATCTGCAAAACACATTTTGCAGAATGCACACCGCGAGCCCTATATAGAAATGCTTATTTTTGCAGACAAGAATACGACATATGCTTTATATTTTTTGTGGGGTCAGAACTACGGATGTGGACAGTACATGGTGTGCGTGTCTGCATCTTTTGCAGCCCTATTGAATTGAATGGGTCTGCACTCATTCCGCAAAATTGTGGAACGGATGCAGACCCAGAAATATGGTCATCTGAATGCACCCTTAGGGCCAGTATTGGGGTTAGAGGCAACATTAGGGTACATTCATATGATCATATTTCCATTAACTTCAATGGGGCTGCAAATCCGTAGTTCCGCTCCACAGCCCTGCAAAAAAGATAGAGCATGCCCTATTCTTGACCGCAAATTGCAGACAAGAACAGGCATTTTTATCTTAGGGCTGGGCATGTGCATTTCACAAAATGTGGAATGCACACGGCCAGTATCTGTGTTTTGTGGAGCCGCAATTGTGGATCGCAAAACAAATATGGTCATGTAAATGAGAAAGTATTATGGGTCAGTACAGTACATTAGGGTTAGCAGTCAGTATTAGGGTTAGGGGGTCCAGGGTTAGAGGTCAGTACTAGGGTTAGGACAGGGCCGGGGGTGAGACAGGGCCAGTATTTGGGGTCGATACTAGGGGGTCAGGGGCCAGTATCAGGGTTAGGGATCCAAGGTTAGAGGTCAGTAACAGAGTAGGGGCCAGGGGCCTGTATTATACAGCATACTATACAGCATGGTGTATGGATTATACTGTACATTGTATAGCATGGTACAGGGATTATAATTATACTGTACAACAAATGCACGGCTGTTACACCATGCCAGACAATATAACCCCTGTGCCACGCTGTACAATATACAGTATGTACAGTGTATGCATATACCCACACACATACAACACAAATGCTTACTGTTACTTGTCCCGACGCCACTCTGGAGGGAGCTGGGCCTTAGTTGTCTTTCCTCTCTTGCCGCACTGCACAGGTCCTTCCCTGTCCAGGACCAGCAGCGCAGCATGAGGGAGGAGGCGGGGCCAGCTGGGAGCGCACAGGAGCGCTCTCAGTACGTTAGGGGGGCCTAAAAGTTGCAGCGGTGAGCAGGCTAGGAGAGGCCCGGAGCGCAGGGACGGGACAAATCTTAATGATGCAGAGTAGGGGGTGGGGCCTCCCATGCACTCCGGGCCTCCCTGTGCCGCGGGCCCCATAGCAGTGGCGAGGTCTGCCTATATGGGCGGTACGCCACTGCTCGCTCCTAATGTGATTATAATGGGGGCAATCCGGCCTGTGCCCCCCCCCCCGGAGGCTGGGCCCCGGGCGGTTGCCCAGATTGCCCTCATTATAATCCGCCTATGCGTTTACCCATATGTATACATCTTTCATCTACAGTATTTGACCTGTAGAATACCAGCACCATACATGTACGGCACTGCAGGATATTTAGAGGAACAGCACTCTGATTAGGCGGGTGCAGGAGTACAGGCATCAGGGGCTTGACTCTTATGGAAGCCTGCGAGAACCAGCCCCCTGGCCTTTTTTTTCTTTAGTGTTCAAGCATGGCCACTGTTGGATTGCAGAATGGTTGCAACCATGGAAACAAGCAGTGTATAACATGATCAAAAAATGGATCCAGCCATCAAAGGAAACAATATGGATAAAAATACATTAGCACCGGCCATTCCCCCCAAATGTGAAACAGCGCCCCCAGTTCCCATGAAGACACATCACTAAACATGAGGTCACGCCCCCCTGGCTCCGTGAAGACATGGAGGAGAAGCTGTCTGAGTGTGAGCTACTGAAAGGGTGGACATCCCTGTGTCTGTCCAGGCACTGCGTCGAACAGGTAGCCAGAAAACTGGACTGTCCAGCCTAAAGCCGGACATCTGGCCACCCTAACATCAGCCTGCCCCTAGGGTGGCCAGAGGTCTTGTTTTAGGCTGGACGGTCTGGCTTTCAGACTCCCTGTCCTCTGTCATGCGCAGGGCCTGGATGGACACAGCAACAGCACTGTGCAGTCTGAGCAATGAGCTGCAGGGAGAAAGTCAACCTCCCCCCACCCCTGCAGCTGACAGAAGGTGATTTTTACCAAAATTTTTAATCCTGGTCAAATGCAGCATGGAAGGGGTGTGGCCTGACTGAGTCAGGGGCGTGACTTAGTGGGATCTGGGGGTGGTGCTTTTAAGTCTTTTTGATGGTGGCTGGAATTACAGGTCGATGCCATAGTAATTTAGGAGGAAGGTGGGTAGCAGTGGAAGAAAACATCTTTTATTACTACTGAACAGTAAATATGTAAAATTTACATTATATGAGGTAATGATTGATAAGTTAGTCTAAAACATAAGTTATAGTTATGGTAACCGGGAATACCCATTTACCATTGTCATCCACAGTGCTCTGCCTCTTTAATGCAGACCTAAAGCAGTGAACTGGCTAGTTTGTCATACAAACCTGATGTGTGCCTGTGAGCTTCTATTGGCTGATAAGGGTCATGTGACCAGGCTTCTATTGGTTAATGCATTTTTTGGGAATATCTCAGGAACAGTACGTCCTGGAGAGCCGAGACCCGTTCAGAATCGCTTGGATAAGTAAAAGCATCTTATCTGCCAGTTAAAACCAGATAGTAACATTTTTTTCCCTCTCATATTTATGGGGGCTGCCATCTTGCCTGCATTGTTCTTAACTCTATTTACAAAGCATTAAAAAAATGCTTTATGGCAGCCCTATGGGCCATAGACAAAGTACCAGAGGAGACCTCATTGACTTCTATGGGAGATCTCTCCTTATTACGGGCAGGATTAGACAGATTTAACTGCAGTAAAGTGATCTGTCTTAGACACAGTAGCCAGCGCAGGATTTTTGGTTTTAGTTTAGTTTTTAAATATAAATTGACATGGAAAGTTAAAAGTAACCAAATATTTTAAAATATGCTAAATAAAAGTGATTTAAACATCAGGTCATTTTCTGATAACCTATTACCTATAAGGTGAAAAGTGCTAATATTAAAATTATAACGGTGGCTGGGTGGGTAGTTTACATAGCATTAGAACATAGATCTTAGCATTTTAGCTGGCATTTTCTTTTTACCTCATATGTAGGGTCATCATCTTGGTCTTCCTCAGGAAAATCTTCAGTCATGAATGCTACCCAGCTGTGCTGCTCTTCCATATCCAAGTCATCCTGTTTCCGTTTACTGCCTTTTCCACATGGTTTCAGAGGAGACTTCCTGATGTCTATAATCGAAGTTAATGAAGTGGAATTTGATCCAAACTTCAGGAAAAACTCAATTCGTTACAAATCTGAATTTCCTCTCACATCATGGTAACAAATTTTTTTTTTCTGCTGCCCATGTTACAAAGTGAAAGTAAAAAGCACGGGAATAAGGGATCACCCATAATCATGTACCGCCAGCCAGCCCCTGTGATATCACAGCCCTATAAAACAGCCTCATTCTGCCTGGTCTCCACCACTTTCCAGTGAACTTCGTGCAAGGAGAGATGCTACAGGTAGGGATCTGCAAACCTGTACTGTAATGTTCAGGTTTTACCAAACATTACGATGTCCGGTCACATGGACATTGGAACGAAAGTCAGTGTTTGGATTTTTAAATAAAGCTTGTTGAAAGGCTGCAGCACAGCCAATAAACAAGATTTAATCTATGGGCACTTGGAAGTCATCATAGTCATGCCTGTGATCACGTGTTGCGCCACCATTCTGCTCCGACTACTGTAGGGACAGTACGGTTCTGCACTGAGGGGATGTCGCTAACTCTGTGGGTGACCTGTAGGCATTTTTGTGGGTGAAATACAACACCTTTGCACCAGTGACCCAAATACAATACTTAACCAGGCTGTTAATTCTGAGGGCGACCTATAGCCATTTTTTGGTGTTCCAAACTCCGCATTATCAGTCTTAAATTGTGTTGTGACAGCTTTTTTTTTGGAAGAGGGGGTGGTTCATAACACCGCAGTTACATCTGTCTTACTGCAATAGGAGACTTATCGATTTTTTGGGGAAAATTTGGTGAAGCGTCCTTATCGAATTTTTGAAAGCCTTGCTCACTTCTAATTGCCATCTCAAAAATAAGTAATATTATCAGTTATAAATTACCATCAGCAGAGGTCTTCCCTATGCCTTCTCCAGTGCGATAGCCCAATGCACACTGTATTCTATAGGGAGTGACCATAAGAATGAGCCTGGCCAAGCGTCCAATCCTCTTCTTGCCACTCAAGAAACGGCGTTTGTTTGGGGACATCTGATCAGCACTTCCAACATTCTCCACCTCTTCTGAAAGGCCAGTGAACACTGCAATCTTTTTAAGTATCTTAAACTAAAAGAAATAAAAATATTTACACACTATACAGCACACAAATCCAAGTAATTGTCTTTCATCATATGGGTCTGAAATTCTGTACTAATTCATTATGCTGGGCCTCCTAAGTGCCCCTCTTTTGGAAGGAAGTCCCTACTTGTAACCCAAGTCCATCTTAGTTCTGTAAATATTCCTCTTTTTGATCTGATGTATAGATTTGCATTACTACAGTTACAATATTGGTCCAGGACGTGTTAGTCTGGTTCCTATCCCTGACATTCTATATTCAGATACTTTTGGCTATTGTGTAAAATAAAACTATTGGTGTATAGATATGCAGGAAAGACTAAAATTACTCTTACCGGTAATTGTTTTTTCCAGTAGCCTCCACAACAGCACACAGATAGGAAACAATCACGGAGAAACTGATTAAAATGCCCCCCCCCCCCCCCTCACCTCTCCAGTCGATACCACAGGAAAGGATGCTTACAGGAGACAAAAAATGGTTAACACAGACAAAGGCATCCTATTTAACACCTCATAGGACCAGAATAAAAAGAAAAATAAGACTCTGACCAGTCTAATGGAAAGAATCCTTCTGAACTAAACGCAAATCACTAAAAATATACCTCATGTCAATTATATAAATATGTATATTTTTTGGGGGTGGGAAAATAGGTGCCGTTGTGGAGGCTACTGGAAAAAACAATTACCGGTAAGAGTAATTTTAGTCTTTTCCAAGTCACCTCCCCAACGGCACGGATAGGAGGCTATACCAGAGAACCTTTTTAGGGGGGGGGGGGGGGCAGAAGCAGACAAGACCTTTCTACCGAACGATAACCGACTGGCCTACATTCAATTTGTAGGGTCTAAAAAAGGTTAAAGGGCTTTTCCAGGTAGCAGCCCTACAAATCTGATCTATCGAAGCTGAAGCCCTTTCTGCCCAGGAAGTGGATAAAGCCCTAGTAGAGTGGGCCTTTAAGCCTACAGGAGGAGACAGCCCCTTCTCTTCATAACACAGGGAGAAGCAAGTAAGAAGGCAGTTTTAAAATTCAACAACCTGATTGGGATCGTACTTAAAGGCTCAAATGGACTTCCTGCCAGGACTGAAAGGACCAAAGATAGGTCCCAAGGAGGCACTGTAGAGTAGATGAATGGTCTTATTCTCTGAGGCTCGTAAGAATTTTTACGAAGGAGTCTTCTGCCAGCTTTCGACCCAGAAATACACTAAGTGCCGAGACCTGAACCTTTAGCATACTGGTTTTGAGTCCTTTATCTAGACCCATCTGTAGGAAGTCCAGAACATCTGAAATACTAGCTGTAGCGGAAGATCTTCCCTTTGAATTCAAGAATTGTAAAACATTCTGGTGTAGATCTCTGAAGTGATCTTTTTCCTACTATATAAGAGGGTGGAAATCACTTGCTCCGAAAACCCCTCTCTTAGGATTAGCCTTTCAGATACCAAGCCGTTAATTTCAGGAACAGAGGTTCTTGTGAAATACTGAATCCTGAGAAACAAGATCCAGACTCGGAATCTGAAGTAATCCCCTGCAGACAACTCCAGAAGCAGAGGAAACCAGCTTCTTTTCAGCCAGAAAGGGGTTAGCAGAATCACCGAGGCTCTGTCTTTCTGGATCTTCTGAAGGACCTTTGGAATAAGGGGGACAGGTGGAAAGGCATACAATAGGCCTGTTGACCAATCCTGAGAGAAGGCATCTACCCCTAGAGGTTTTTTGTTCTGACAGAGGGTGGGGGGGGGGGGGAATTGTTGCACCTGGCGATTTGCCCTGGTACCAAAAGAGATCTATCACTGGATATCCCCTTCTCTTGATTAACTGGAAGACTCCTGTCTCCATTCCCCCTCTTTTATCGTGACTCTGCTCAGGTAGTCTGCTGTAACATTGGCCTTACCTTTTAGGTGAACCACAATGAGGGAAAGAATATTTTCTTCTGCCCAAAAGAATATTTGGGAGGCTATCCTTCTTAGGGCCAAGCATTTGGTTCCCCCGTTTGTTGACGTAAGCCACCACCGTGGAGTTGTCCGAGAGGATTTTCACGTGTTGATAAAGCAACTACTTTCTCAGGGCCTGAAGTGCGCACCAAACTGCCAACAGTTCTTTGTGGTTTGAGGACTTCCCCCTTCAATGACTTGTCCCATAACCCCTGAATAAAAAGGTATTGACTGTGTGGGCTCCCCAGCCACTGTCGCTGGAGTCTGTCGTGACCACTATCTGCAGATGTGGTCTCCAAGGGACACCCTTCTGAAGATTCCCTCTTTCCTGCCACCAATGCAGGGACCTCCTGCTCGACAGGAAACTGCAGTCTTACGTCCAGGGATCTCTGATCCTTGTCCCATCTGGAAAGGAGAAAGGATTGAAGTGGACGAGAGTGGGTCTGGGCCCACCTTACCGCTGGGATCATAGAAGTCATCCACCCCAGGATAGTCATGATTTCTCTGAAGGAGCTGGAAAACTGGGACATCTGCTGAAACCTCAGTGGAAAAACTGTCCAATTTTTCTGGAGGAAGAAAGGAAAACATTCTTACAGAGTCCAGCAGAATTCCTAGAAAACATTTCTTTTGCTCAGGGAGGAGATCTGATTTTTCCTGATTTATCTTCCACCCCAGGCAGTGAAACTGAGATTACAAACTTCAGGTCTTCTAACAGCTTCTCCGGCAACGGGGTTATAATGAGAAAATCGTCCAGGTATGGAATGATTAAAATTGACTGTAGATGAAAGTGGGCCTCTACCTCCAGCATTAATTTGTAAAGACCCTTGGTGCTGCACATAGACCAAACGGGAGGGCTCTGAATTGTAGATGAACAGTGCCCTTCAATATTACTGCAATCCTGAGGAATCTCAGAGTCTTGGTGGATGGGAATATGATAGTATGCATCCTCCAGGTCCAGGATCACCATGTAGGAATTCTGCATTACCAGTTTGGTGGCTGACTTTACTGTCTCCATCTTGAATCTTTTGTATATTAGGAACATATTCAACTTTTTTAGATTGATGGTACAAAAAGACCAGTTTTGTTTTTTTAAAATCAGAAAAATTGGAGAATAAAATCCCTGACCCTCCTGAGAGGGAGGAACCGGAATACTCTTTTCTGAATAAGGAGATCCATTTCCTTTTCCATAATAGCTTGTTTTAAGTCTTGGAAGAGTCGTTTGGCAAAAAAATGTTTGGGGAAAACTTTGAAATTCAGACGATATCCCAGCAGGATTGTATCCAACAGAATCTGAAATCTTCCACTCTGGATGAAACTAGGACAACCTTCCTCCCACTGGAAGGCTGGCGTCATTGGGAAGATGGTTTTGTAGAAGAATTTCTGGAGAGGAAGATGTTCTTCCCCCTGCCTCTGAAGGATTGCGATCTGGAGGAGGACTGAAAGGTCTGGTCTTTTTTCCCCTGAGACTGGACGAAACCCCCTCTGATTCCTAGCGCTTAGTCTGATTATAGACTTAAGAATCCATAGGGAATTTTTCTTCCTTTCTGAAGCCTTTTCCATAATATCATCAAGGCTGGTACCGAACAGCCTGTCACCTTCATACGGGACCACTACTAACTCATTTTTTGAGCCAGCATCACCCAACCATGCTCTCAGCCAAGTACATCTTCGGGCAGAATTTGACAAGGCCGCTGCTCTGGCAGAGAATTTAACAATATCTGCAGAAGTGTCTGCAATATAAGTAGTAGCTTTTCTCAAAAGGGGAAGGGATCCCAAGATTTCCTCTCTAGGAGTACCCGCCACCAAGTGATGTTCTAGTTCTTCTACCCATAAGGCCATAGACCTGGCTGTACAAGTGGCTGCGATACTGGGGTCTTAAAGCAGCAGAAGTTTGCCATTACTGTTTTAGAAGGGACTCAGATTTCTTATCTAAAGGGTCTTTGAGAAGACTGGAGTCTTCAAAAGGTAAAGCCGCTCTTTTTGACATGCCAGCGACTGGGGCATCCACTTTTGGTATCTTGTCCCATAGAGCTGCATCTTCTTCAGAGAATGGGTATTTTCTCTTAAAAGAATCAGTAACTGGGGCTCTCCTTTCAGGATCCTTCCACTCCTTTTTAATGAGTCTAACCAGGTTCTCATGAACCGGGAAAACCCCCCCTTTTCACCAAGGCCCTGGAACATTTTATCTGAGACTGACAGTCTCCTTAGGATCCTGCAACCCCATAGTGACACTAACAGCCTTAAGGATCTCATCCGTATCATCCAAAGGGCACAGAGGTTGCCCAGAAGTGTCTTCTATCTCTGACCCCTCAGATTCCGTATCACTATGGTCGTCTAACACTTGGCTGGGTCCTGCTACAGCTAAATCGGCCGGAGATCTCAGAAGGGACAGCTGTAGACCCTAATGGTCTTGCGGTTTTACTCAAAGCTGAGTTTACTTCATCTTTAATCCTGTTTTTAAGATTGGCGATGGAGGGGGATTCTTCAGAGACAACATGTTGAATGCACTTTGCACATAGGGGTTTCTTATGTGAGGATAAAGACTTCCTCTAAATGCCACATCTTTTGGTTGGAGCTGTCTGCGACTCCTAATAGAAAAAAAAAAAAAAAAATATATATATATATATATATATATATATATATATATATATATATATATATATATATATATATTTTATAACTAATGGTAGGAAGACAATTTTCACTCACATAATTCCCAGAGGAGGGACCAACACGGGCAGGGGCTTCCTGAGGTTCTGCGGATCTCTTTGGCTCAGATTCCGACATAGTAAGTGCAAGGAGAGAAACAACCAGCTGCTGGAGAATGCTCAACACAGAGTGATTCCCAGAGAAAAACAGATCTTTTTTGAATCTCGCACCAAATTTAAACATCTTCCAGGTTGGTGACGTCACCGAGTACTCCCCCACCCCACTGCGCATGCGCCAGAGACACCGCACCCAGAAGTCTTTGTGGAACGCATCCACCCCGATACGTTCCACAAGCCGCTTCAGCCGCACGCGGTGAGAACCTTCGCTGCCCAGGACTGCCTTCCAGGGAAGGACTTACTGCCAGGAGACAGGGGAAGCGCGAGGCCTCAAGTACCTGCTCCCTGCACAGGCCCTCCGGACGAACCGGGATCTCTCCAGGCCTGTGCGAGGCAAGCTCCCCCACGACCGGGTAGGAGCTTTTCTCCGTGCATCCCAAGGGACGGGAAACTGGAGAGGTGAGGAGGGGCCATTTTAATCAGTTTCTCCGTGATTGTTTCCTGTCCCTGGGTAGGGAAATCCTCCTATCCGTGCCGTTGGGGAGGTGACTTGGGGGGGGGGGGGGGGGGGTGGAATGGATCTTTTAAACAATGACCCATGTGTCCCTCTTTGACAGTCCAGAAATTTGGAAGGCATGTCGGGGCGCTGGTTTTCCCGGATAGTGCCTCAGATATGTCTAGACATGCTAAAAATCTAAGGGTTCTGAACGACCGACTGCATACAGCTTTTACACTGAAATGAATACTAAAAAGAGTATGCAGTAAAATCCTTGTGGTCGTGACTGGCAAGGATTTGGAAGGGTCATTGTAAAGAATGAATTACAAAAATGGTCAGCACGAGATGTTGGACAAACAGTTTGGACTTCCGGTAAACTGTTAAGCTGATTTTTCTTACCACATATTTCAGAGGCCAGATATGAGAAATTCTTAAGAGAAGTGACTTTAGGTATCCAGGCTTTTGGGCTGGCACAGGACTCTTTACCTATAGGAGACAAATGTGAAACTATGCAGTGGAAACCACCATACTTGCACCCAGCACAGTTACACAAGAGAACAGTATTGTAAGAGGCTTTTAACTGTTTAGGATTACATAAAGGTGACAGATCTATTAAATTACATGGCAATGGCAGGATCGTACAGCATTATAGTGATTTATAATGCTGTGCAACCCTTAGAGTCTGGAAAGCTGTTGTATTACACCGACATGACGCTGTCTGTGTAATACAATTTCTAGATCTCAGAGGAGCGGAGACCAGGACCTCTCACTGACATGCACATTCAACTCACTCATCTGAGTCTGGCCTAAATGCGCGACCAAGCTGATGTAACTTAACTGCATTTATTCAACTTTTCTTGAACCTAAAAAGAAACTAAGGGGCAAGGATGGGTTCACCTCATGTTTTCTGCCTCCATTGACATATACATTATATTAAAAAAAAAAATATATATATATATATATATATATATATATATATATATATATATATATATATACACACTAACTATAAATATATATATATATATTACATACACACACATATATATACACAGTATCTCTAGATAATAGCCCACCCCTTCCTATTATTCCTCAGAGTTAAAGGGAACCTGTCATCTCCGAAACACCCCGTGACCTAGAGTAAGTGTTGTATAGTGTAAATGATGTTTAATCCAAATTTGTAATTTTTATCTTCGTACTCACTTGCACTCTGACGCTGTGCTCCCACAAACCTGCAGTAAAATGCACTCACTGGACTCCAATGCTCTCTCACGTAATGGAGAGGACTCAAAGAAGAGTCCAGTGAGTGCATTTTACTGCAAGTTTGTGGGAGCACAACGTCGTAATGGAAGCGAGTATGAAGATAAAACTTACATATTCGGATTCAGCATCACTTACACTATACAACACTTACTCTAGTTCAGGGGGTGTTTCGGTGATGACAGGTTCCCTTTAACCAAGAAATAACTGCATTTTGCTTCAATTCCCTTTAATCCAGGGGTGGTTTGGCTATAGACCTTACAAGCTAGTTACCAGGGGGCCGCCTGGGCTCTCCTCATGGCCAGCCAGTGGAAGTTTTTGGAGATGCATTTCATGCTGCTGGCAGTATTGTGTTGGAATGTGGTATTTGGCTCTGTTGGGTTGGTATAACGTGCCAGAATATGGTACTGCTTGCGCCACCTACTCGCATTGGCCCTGCCTTCCATCAATTTGGATCCCATTAGAAAACAGGGCCATTAAGTTCCAATCCTCCCCTGCTTAAACCCTCAATAGTTTTAACACAATCAAAACAAAGAAAAACTTAGAAAAGGGAAATTATGGGTGCTGTTGTGGAGATTTCCCAGAAACCCAGTTACCCGTAAGTGTAATAACTTTTTCCCCCAGTCATCTGCACAACAGCACCCTGAGAACTAAAAGCATAATTTTCTAGGGTGGGATAGCAGTCTGTAGAACTTTATGACCAAACACATAGTCCTGTTCTGCTCCCACACAGAGTCTATAGTGTTTTGTAAGTGTGAGTAGTCAGACCCCCCCCCCCTCCTCCCCAGGAACTTCACATTGAATGTAGGCAGGCTTTATAGCTAAATGATAAAGTACATGAAATATATACTGTATTGGGCTGTAGTATCCAGGTTAAATTGCCATGTTGGCACTTTGTGATAAATACGTGGGTTTTGGGTTGCAGTTTGGGCACTCTGTCTAAAGGTTTCACCATCACTGCTCTAGTCTAAGGTGCCTTAAGTTGTATAGGGACCTCTTTCCCTTTAATTCTGTATGACGTATCAATTGCCTAATATGGATATAGAGCTCTTTGCCACCTTCTTACCTCTGTTGGGACCTGCAAACTGAATACTGAACATACTTAGTGACCTGAATATAATGTAAAGCAGCCCTCCTTTCATCAAGATTATGACACCATTTCTCCTTTTTCTTCTGTCTGTTGCAGAAGGAGGGTATTATAATATCCTGTGATCTGTAAAGAGGTTGACACTTTGTAACGGCCCAGCCGCAGGGCTCATGAGATATGTTGGTTATTGTGTCACAGGTGTGGTGTTGCCGATGGTTACTCACGGTTTGGTGACTCCCTGGGCCACTGTGCAAGGAATGGAGGGGGGACACTACTTCCCTTGGGGCACACTACTCAGGACCTTCGCCGGGTGGTGAGGCGAGGTGCCCTTGATGCTAACTTTTATAGTGTTGGTCGGCTGGGTCCTGGAATGTCGTGACGCCAGTGTCTTTGGTAGACACTAAATTGGTGGTGGAAGTAAAGAGGAGTCAGTTTTGATGAAAACTTTACTTTTGCCTTGAGATAAGATGGTGCAAATTACAATTGTCTTCAGTAGGCAGTAGATTGTATAAATTGATGCTGTAAGAACTCCTTTTTAAGGCTGTTACTTAAGGTTGCTGTTGCTTTAAATCCAGTTACTCTTAAATCTTCACTTAGTAAATCCCTTAATAAACTAGTCTTGGCTCTGGATAGTATTTTAATATTACTCTTGTATAGCAATGCTTCAGGATATGTCAAGCCCTGCATGGCAGGTATTAATACATCTGCACTGTGACGCTTTAGAGTAAGAATGGTGACCTGACTGCCTGGTTTCCAGTAGGTATGAATTACAACTTTAGCTAATAGTTGTAGGATCAGTGTCCAGGCACTGTGGAGCTACTCCTAGTCACTATATGTTGCTGACAAAGTCCATTAAGCTGATGGGCTCAGTGTTTACCTTTGACAGGCTTGGTATCCAGGTAATGCCAATTCAGCTAGTGGCCTAGAAAATGGTAAGTGCCATCAGGTAGCTTGACATGGCCTATGTCCAGCAGGAATGACAGCCTTTAGGGCGACTTTCTTTTCCTGCACATTTCTTAAGTTGCTTGAAGGTTCAGGAGCTCCAGAGGTGCTGCCTGACCTCTTCACTCCATGATGTTCTTCTCCACACTGCACTCTACACTACCTCTAACCATAGAGGGTGTCTAATATGTTACATGCAGCAACATCTAGTGGTGAAAATGATTACTGCCTAGGAGGTTCTTACAACATATATAGGACTTTGACAATAGATTACAATGACATGGCTATCAAGAGTGACATGGCTATATAATACAGTTTGTAGTGTCCCTTTTACACACAACACAATTATGTGGGACACAAACTTTATGCAGGAAATCCAGTTCTAGTCTGAAAATTTTAGTCTTCTGAAATTTGGCAATATGGAAAGTAGGTTGATAATGCCCAAATCTTAATGAGTCTTCTGGCGGAGGATATTGCTACTAGAAAATCCTGTCTTGATAGCGAGATCCTAAATAGTTTTTTTAAATGGTTCAAAGGGTTCAGACATGCACTGTTGGGACAGTATTTAGATCCCACGGAGGTACTAGATTATGTATAGTGGGTCCTGTTCAGCTGCCTTAGCGAGTCTTATTACCATAGGATCTAAGGCCAACCTCCTATCAGAGATTACTAAGAGCAGAGACTTGGACTCAAGCCTTCAAACTTCTTTATACCCTCTTGAATAAAATAACAGAATAAGCATCTAAATATCTTCCCTAGAAAACTGGTCACCACAGAAGGAAGCAAATTTCCACCACACTTTCCTGTTGGAAGATTTATGGCTCAAAAAGTAAAGTCTCCACTATCTTGTCTGAAAATCTATCCATCAGCAATTTCCTTTCAATATCCATGCCAATAGTCCCAGCATTCCTAGATTCAGATGGTGACGCAGGGCAGTTTCCTATGTCCTGGCAGCGTAATTGATTTTTTTTTGTTTATGCTAAAAACTCCTCTTGGGCCAAAAGGAGCTACTAGAATTACTCATACTTTGTCTTCCTTCATTGTCCTGAGCACCCTTGAATAGAAATCGGTGGAAGGCAAAAGCTAGATGAAATAACCATGTGATTGACGTTTCGTCCACCGTATATGGGTTCAGGGAACAAAAAAAAAAAAAAAAATAATAATTTCTGGCACTTTTAATGTCTACTATACCCATAGTATCTCTTACAGCACTAATGGGTTCCTCAATGTTATCACATGAAAAACTTCCTGGTAATTCAGTTTTCTTGAATCCACCATGACAGCACACTTGGATATTATGTTCCTGCCCCTACAGAGGTCAAGGGTCAGAGCGAGTTTAAAGTGACCCCTCCCACCCTCACTGCTTTAAATTACTACAGGGTACCAATATTTGTTTATTTTTTTGGGAGGGAATATATATATATGCCGGCAAGACCAAATCAGTCTTCATTTCATTCACCATAACAGAACACTTAGAGAAATAACAGATTATCACTTGGGGAGGGGCAACTGGCTGAAGTACTTTTCAGCCAAATGCTAGATCAGATGTATTTTGGCTTGACCATGTTGCAGGGGTGGGGGGTGGGGGGCCCTGGGACATTTTGGAGGAATGGGACTTTGGGCCTGATCCCTCAGGGAAGCGGGCAGATTTAATTTCTTCTTGAATTAGATATCAAACTCCTCAAAAATAGATGGTTGTTCTTCAATCATTAGAAATGCAGGATTGGCTCACAATTTCTTATTTGAATTAGGTAATCTCTTTGCACAAGTAGGACACTTGAAAAATTTTGTTTTGACACGCAATTCTTTAACCCCCTAACAAAAAAAAACAAAAACAAAAAAATATTTAATAATAATTCAATGTTTTCACTTCCCCTGGATCAGGGAGGACTCTCTGACCTGACCCCTGTAGGGACAGGAAACACTGAGGGAGAGGGTGGGAGGGGGGCACTTTAAATTGTGTTCATGCCACTACAGAGGTCAAAGTCAATCTTCAAGTGTGCCATCATTGTGGATGAAATGGAAAACATTTTTTTGAAAGACTCAGGCAATTTCATGGAACAGACACCACATTTCTTTAAGCAAATTCTTTTCTTCCTATATTAGAAAGGAGTATAAACCTCCATTACTAAATCATAGAATACAAGTTAACACAAAAACATGCGATCGTCATAACTCAACTGCTGGAATAGCCTTCTGTTCTCCTTCAGTGCCAGCATACATGTCTAGGCTAATAAAAGCCGCCCCCCCCCCCCAGACTTCTCTGGCTGCATCCTGCCATGTTAAGGACAAGAAAAAAAAATCCTCACTGAGGAATAGTAGGAAGGGGAGGGTTTTTAACTTCTCTGGATCTGTTTTTGCTGTCCTTCGCAATCTCAAGGTATTGTTGTGGAGATGACTGGGGAGGAAAAAAGTACTTTTTTTAACCAGACTGAATAGAAGAACATATGTGTCAAATGGAGGCACAAGACGTAATTAGGCTTGAGGGAATAGCGTTGATTCATACAAACACTTTGGTTTTTAATGTAAATTATAATGTTTAAAATGTAGGCAAAATTTCATCCGAAGTCACGTGAGACTTTGGTGAATTAATCCAGTATTAATTTCTGCATCTTTAAAAACATTTAAAATTAGGAATCTGAAGCTGGGTTTGGTACAGAGCCAGTACCAAATCCCACTTCGGATTCCAAATTTTAAATGTTTTTAAAGATGCAGAAATGAATACCGAATTCAAAGTCTTGCTCGACTTCAAGTGAAACAATGTTTGGCTCCATGGAGCCAATACATTTTAATGCTGTACCGAGACGACATTAAAATCAAAGGGGGAGATTTATCAAACTGGCGTAAAGTACAACTGGCTTAGTTGCCCATAGCAACCAGGATCCACCTCTCATTTTCTAAAGAAGCTGTGAAAAATAAAAGCTGGACTCTGGTTGCTAAGGTCAGACTTTTTTTCTTCTTTAACACAATGGAACGCTATGGTGAACAGATGCCACTATGGCATGAATCCAGCGCTTCCGGTTAACATACATGTTTTCCGTGTGTATTAAACAGTCACATTTTGTGGCTGAGTTTTAATGCTACACCAGGTAGCAAGAGAGCATGGGTTTTAATCACAATTGTCATGCAATCTTCACAAACCAACCACTAGGCGTTCTCCATGACCATCAACATCTTACCTTTGAGCCCATGCCACTTGAATTCTTAGTGTGTCCATCTAACTCCTAGTTGAGGTTGGTAAGGGGGGGGGGGATATAAATAAATAAGTTGGATAAATAGGACCATCAAGAAAATTTTAAATTATGCATAGTTTGCCTTATAAATCAAAGTATTATGGATTATAAAATGCCCCTTACCTTTGAACCTTCACCACATACATTCTTTGCATCCTCATTGGTTTCCTTTAGAAAAAGGAAGAGACACAAGCTATGCTACTCTTGAAGTACGCATGTTTTAATAAGGATCATGGAAAACATGCCCCCAGAAGAATGGGACAATTGGACATTTACTAATTGCAAAGACAGGCTGTCTAGACCTACCCCAGATTTATCATTGGGGTTGTCTGGTGCAGAGATCCTTTTCTGACTACACCAAATATTGGTTGGTTTACTTTGACAGATTTTTACACTAGAACTGTGGTGCAATAGCGGACTAAAATGTTGTCTGTAAGGCCCCACCCCTTTTCAAACTAGCATATAAAGTGAGAATGCATGGCCTGGGTGAAAATGTCTGTATGTGGGTAAGTAACTGGTTCAGTGATAGAAGACAGAGGGTGGTTATTAACAGTACACACTCAGATTGGGTCACTGTCACTAGTGGGGTACCACAGGGGTCACTATTAGGCCCTATTCTCCAATATATTTATTAATGATCTTGTAGAAGGCTTGCACAGTAAAATATCAATTTTTGCAGATGACACAAAACTGACACTTCCAGATAGATCCGGATAGGCTGGAGGCTTGGGCAGAGAAGTGGCCAATGAGGTTTAACACTGACAAATGTAAGGTTATGCACATAGGAAGGAATAATGCAAGTCACCTGTACTGGTGGTAAAACACTGGCTAACACTGACATGGAAAAGGACCTAGGAATTTTAGTGAACAGCAAACTAAGCTGCAGAGACCAGTGTCAGACAGCTGCTGCAAAGGCCAATAAGATAATGGGTTGTATCAAAAGGGGCATGCCCATGATGAGAACATAGTCCTGCCACTTTACAAGTCACTAGTCAGACCACACATTGAGTACTGTGTACAGTTCTGGGCTCCTGTCAACAAGGCAGACATAATAGAGCTGGAGAGGGCTCAGAGGAGGGCAACTAAAGTAATAACTGGAATGGGTGGACTACAGTACCCTGAAAGATTATCAAACAGGGTTATTTACTTTAGAAAAAGACAACAGAGGAGATCTAATAACTATGTATAAATATATCAGGGGTCATTAGAGATCACTCCCATCATCTATTTATCCCCAGGACTGTGATGAGGGGACATCCTCTGCACCTGGAGGAAAGAAGGTTTGTACACAAACATAGAAGAGGATTCTTTATGGTAAGAGCAGTGAGGCTATGGAACTCTGCCTGAGGAGGTGGTGATGTTAAGTTCACTAAAAGAGTTCAAGAGGAGCCTGGATTAGAGATGAGCGAGCACTAAAATGCTCGGGTGCTCGTTATTAGAGTCAAATTTTTCCCGATGCTCGGGTGCTCGTTTTGAACGAACCCCATTGAAGTCAATGGGAGACTCGAGCATTTTTTGCAGGGGACCAAGGCTCTGCCAAGGAAAGGCTGGGTGAAAACACCACGGAAATGGACAGGAAACAGGAGGGGCAGCATGCATGGATGCCTCCGAGTCTGCCTAATCCCACCATTACCCCAAATTCTCGGGCAACAGCCTGGTGGTGACCCTCAAGGCAATTGTGCTCACCCAGACTATAAAAATTTATCGAGGCCCTGTATGGCAGCGGTGACAGAGTGATCGAGTTAGACTGAGGTAGCAGGTGAATCACCCAAAAATTTAGCCTGACACAGCATGGCGGCGACACCACCAATGCCTTTGTCCGACTGAGATTGTAGTCAAATGGCTGTAGGGGAGCCTCACAAAAATTTTTTTTGGAGCGTCTGAAGTCAACCCTTCGAAAAAAAAAAAAAAATTGTGTGTCTGTAGTCGACGCTCTGGAAAAATTGTTTGGAGAGGGCCTGTAGGTGGCCCTCCGGAAACATCGAATTCCGGTGAAATCCAGGCTTTGTTCATTTTAATAAGCGTCAGCGCTGTCAGTTGACAGGCGTGTACGCTTATCGGTGATGACACCACCAGCTGCACTGAATACCCGCTCTGACAACACGCTAGCGGCAGGGCAGGCCAGCACCTCCAAGGCGTACAGTGCCAGTTCAGGCCACGTGTCCAGCTTTGAAACCCAGTAGTTGTATGGAGCAGAGTGATCACGCAGGACGTTGGTATGGTCAGCTAGGTACTCCCTCACCATCTTTCTGTACAGCTCCCCCTACTCTGCCTAGACTGGGGACAGGTGACAGTGTCTTGCTGGGGTGACAAAACTGGCAAAGGCCTTGGACAGCGTTCCCCTGCTAGTGCTGACAAGCTGCCTGCTCACCTCCTCTCCCCCTCTACTTGGCCCACAGAACCACACCCTCTGCCGCTAGCGGCGTCAGATGGGAAGGACTGTTTCAGCTTGTGCACCAGGGCCTCTTGATATTGATTCACTCATACTCCTTTCCTCTACAGGGATCAGAGTGGAAAGGTTCTGCTTGTACCGTGTGTCCAGGAGAGTGAACACCCAGTAATCGGTGTTTGAAAAAATGCTTCTAACGTGAGGGTCACGGGATAGGCAGCCTAACATGAAGTCTGCCATGTGCTCCAGAGTCCCAACACGCAAGAATTCCCTCTCCTCACTGGCCTGACTCTCCATTTCCTCCTCCTCTTCAGCCCATACACGCTCAAGAGTTAGGAAGGACTGAGCATTGGTACCCTCTTCTGTCTCAACATTCTCCTCCTCATCCCCCTCCTCCAATACACGCTGAGAAACAGACCGGAGGGTGCTCTGGCTATCAAGAGACGCATCTTCTTCCCCCATCTCCTGTGACAAGCGCAAAGCTTCTGACTTCATGCTGAGCAGTGAGTTTTTCAACAGGCAAAGCAGTGGGATGTTGAGGCTGATAATGGCGGCATGACTCCTCAAAGTTGCTCAACACCTGACAGATATCAGACATCCACTCCTCACTGTAGACTTGAGGAAGCTGACTGACCTGACTACCAGTTCTGGTGGAAGTTGACATCTGGCAGTCTACAATTGCTCTGCGCTGCTGGTAAACTCTGGATAACACGTGTAATGTGGAATTCCATCTCGTGGGCACGTCGCACAACAGTCAGTGAGCTGGCAGTTGTAGGCGCCGCTGCGCTGAGAGTGGCAGCATCTGTGGTTGACTTGCGGAAATGCGCACAGATGCAGCACACCTTGGTGAGCAAATCTGACAAATTGGGGTATGTCTTGAGGAACTGCTGAACTATGAGATTGAACACATGGGCCAGGCATGGCACATGTGTCAGTCTGCCGAGTTGCAGAGCCACCACCAGGTTACGCCTGTTGTCACACACAACCATGCCTGGCTTGAGGTTCAGCGGTGCCAGCCACAGATCGGTCTGCGCCGTGATGCCCTGTAACAGCTCTTGGGCGGTGTGCCTTTTGTCACCTAAGCTCAGCAGTTTGAGCACCGCCTGCTGGCACTTACCCACGGCACTGCTGCTGCGCCTAGAGCTACCGACTGAAGGCGCTGTGCCCATGGATGGTAATTCGGAGGAGGAGGGGGTTGGAGGAAGAGGCATAGTACATCTGAGAAACAGTGACCGAGGTAGGCCCCGCAATCCTCGTTGTGGGCAGTACATGAGTGGCCCCAGGGTCAGACTCGGTCCCAGCCTCCACCAAGTTAACCCAATGTGCCGTCAGTGAGATATAGTGTCCCTGCCCGGCAGCACTTGTCCACGTGTCCGTGGTTAGGTGGATCTTATCACTAACCGCGTTGGTCAGGGCACAGATGTTCTGAAACGTGCTGGTGTAGGGCTGGGACGGCACATCGGGAAAAATAGTGGCGGCTGGGGACAAAGTACCGAGGGACAGCCACCGCCATCAGGTTGCGGAAAGCCTCAGTCTCTACCAGTCTATAGGGCAGCATCTCCAGGCTCAACAATTTGGAGATGTGGACGTTTAGGGCTTGTGCATGTGGGTGGCTGGAATTGTATTTGCGCTTGCGCTCAAATGTTTGCTGCAAAGACAGCTGAACGCTGCGCTGGGACACATTAGTGGAGGATCGTGGAGGTGAAGGGGGTGGTTGTAGGGTAGGAGGCGCTCGTGCCGGGGTCCTGGGCAGGGGGGGGGGGTTGACTCGCCAAGCCAGCATGTGACACAGGGGAAGGGGCAGTGGTGTGACCCGCAGGCGGTGAACGGCCTTGGTTCCACTGAGTCGGGCGTTTAGCACTCATATGCCTGCGCATGCTGGTAGTGGTGGCTCCCCTGCTGATCCTGGTGTAGCACAGGTTGCACACCACAGTCAGTCGGTCATCCTCACTTTCTTTAAAAACCTCTAGACTTGCGAACATCTAGGCCTCAGCATGAGAGCTTGACTCCGTGAAACAGTTGCTGATCTACCTGCTCTGGCCCTGCTTCTCCCTCTGGCCACCCCACTGCCTCTTCCAACCTGTTTTGGTGCTGCACTTGCCTCCCCCTCAGAAGCACTGTCTTGAGTTGGATTACCAACCCAGCTCGGGTCAGTCACCTCATCATGCACCAGCTCTTCCTCCGATTCCTCACTCTGCTCCCCCTCGGACTTACTGCCCTGACAACGTCACTGTCTGACAACCGTGTCTCATCATCATCCGACACCTCTTCATGCACTACGTCTACACTCAGCACCCACAGACTGAGAAAGTTCTAAATTTTGGGCATCAGGATAGAGCAACTGCTCAGGTTGCTGTTGAGCAGTGGTTTGTTTCTCTGGGTAGGGTCCTGAAACGAGTTCCTGTGAGTATGCCTGATCTGAATCCATACTTTCCGGGGGGGGGGGGGGGGCAGGAGGTTGAGCTGGAGGAGACAGAGGTCTACTCCCTTGGCTAGCGTGGGTGGACTGCGTGGAAGACTGGGTGGTGGATAAATTACTGGACGCATTGTCCACTATCCACGTCATCACCTGTTCGCACTGTTGTGGTTTCAATAGTGGTGTACCACGTGACCCAGTAAGTTGCAAGATGAAGCTAGGGAGCGAAACTCTGCGGCGTTCCACTGCTCCCTCATCAGCATGTACAGTGTCACCCTGCCCAGGACCATGGCCTCTGCCCCCTACACTACTTGAACGCCCACGACCTCAACCCTTAGCCCTTGGGTTCAACATTTTGTATATTCACCAAACTGTCAAATTAATATCTGAGGCCAAAACCGTATTCCGTAGACAGAATTACTATCTGAGGCAAAAAAAATTTAGTCTTTAGACTCCAGCTATTGCACCACAAACCCCTCAATTTTGCACTGGACTGTAGTTTATATAACAGAATAAAAACGTATAGCCCTAAGGGCTGTTGGGTTCTTTGTGGGCGATTCCTGCCTAACCAAAATCTAAATTCAGGCCCTAACACTCTCCCTGACAGACAGCAGCTCTAGTCCCTAATCTCATGCAGACTGCGTATGATGTGAGCAGCGTGGGACCAGATTCTTATATTCCCAGGTCATCTGATCTTGCCAGCCAATCCCTGCTATCGACTTGTAGGGGCCCCACGTGATGCTAGGAGGTACCAAAGACTCTTCTGCATGTCGATTGGCTGAAAAAAGGTGGCTAACATGCAGGAAGAGGAAGTTGCCATTTCCTCGAGGATCGCGATATGCTCGTCCGAGTAGCGAGCATATGCAAATACACTAATGCTTGAACGAGCACCAAGCTCAGACGAGCATGTGTGCTCATCTCTAGGCTGGATTTATTTCTGGAGGGTAACAATATTATAGGCTATAGTTACTAGAGATGGGTCGTTGAACCAGGGAGTTATTCTGATTGCCTGATTAGGGGAAAAAAAGAAAAAGAAAAAATTCCTTCCCGACTCCAAAGTGGGAGAAATTGGCTTCTACCTTACAGGGTTTTTTTGCCTTCCTCTGGATCAACTTGCAGGATAACAGGCTGAACTGGATGGACAGATGGCCTTTTTTCGGCCGTAGTAACATTGTAACAGTTTATTAGTGGTATGCTTAAGAGACAGGGGGAGGGGAGGGCAGCCGAGTTAGCATACAGATTAAGACAATACTGACTTGGGTTACTTTCGTGGATCAGCAAAAATGCTTCCATCACAGTAATACAACCGGTTGGCTGCATCAGTTATGAACTGATCCAGTTGTATTATCTTTAAAATAGCCATGACTAGAGATGAGCAAACATTGTCGTAACGAGTACTGTAGCGCTTGGCTCCCGAGCTCGCATGGGCGCAGGCATCCGCTTCCGTCCTCCTCACCCGACGGATGCGGATGCCTGCGCCCATGCGAGTGCAGGGGAGCCAAGCGCTACAGTGCTCGTTATGAGCACGTTCACTCATCTCTAGCCATGACTGATCAGTCATGAACTCCACTGAAAGTCAATGGAGGACAGATCAGTTTTCTTTTGTGTCCGAGAAAAAGGTTCCTTACATTGTGTGTCACGACTGATCGGTTTTGTTCCATACCACATCATCGACAGGAAAACCAATCAGCTTCCAGCTGCATCCACACTCTGTTTCCCCCCCCCCTCCCCAAAATTGCCCCTCCACTCCCTTACCTGCTGCTGTTTTTTGGTGCACTATATGCCGATTCTGACCATTGGTACAGGGAGGAGACTACATCTGCTCTTCTCAGTGGGCTTCTCCTTCTCCCTGGCTGTGACGCTTTCAAATTGCAGTGGACCGCTTCACAGCCAGGGAGAAGTTGAGCTGTTCTGAGATTTGCTAAACCTTATGAGAAAAGGCTAAGTAAGCAAGTAAATTATTTGCTATAACTCACACGAACAGCTCCTCTTCTCACTGACCAGGTTCCACCTTGACTGGTTCTACCATTCTTACTTTACCTAAAGATAAATAGCCAGTTTATACCCTACATAGGAGGTGTCGCTTTGCACAAAACAGGCACCTTAGGCTACTTTCACACGAACGTTGTGTTTTGCGGTCCGCAAAAAAAAAAAAAAAAAAAAAAAAAACCGGATGGCATCTGTGTGCATTCCATATTTTGCGGAACGGAACAGCTGGCCCCTAATAGAACAGTACTATTCTTGTCCGTAATACAGACAAGAATAGGACATGTTCTTTTTTTGCGGGGCTACAGAACGGGCATACGGATGCGGACAGCACACAATATGCTCACAGTATTTTTTGCGGACCCATAGAAATGAATGGGAGCCTGCAAAAAATACTGTCGTGTGAAAGAGGCTTTAGAAGGGGGAAAACAAGGCTCAACCATTCACTTCTCATCCATGATCTGCAGTGTGCTTATACTGCCACAAGAGGCCAGACCTGACCCATATTGCTACTTGTTTACAGCATAGGACAATACACAGGATAAGCAGGTTGTATCTGGAAATTGACAAAAAAAAAAAAAAAAAAACAATTTGGTCAGATAACCTACATAAAAATGCTCAGTAACAGAATATGTAAAAAAATTAGTTCATGTTCCGGAATGGCAAATATACCAATAGCCAATTTCATTTTATTATCTTACATACCTAATGGAGAATACCCTTAAAGCCACACAAAGTTAGAGGATACAACATAACATTTGGATTATATGGCTTTAAAGGGAACCTGTCATCTCCTAAACACCCCCTGAACTAGAGTAAGTGTTGTATAGTGTAAGTGATTCTGAATCCGAATATGTAAGTTTTATCTTCATACTCACTTCCATTCTGATGCTGTGCTCCCACAAACCTGCAGTAAAATGCACTCAGTCGACTCCAGTGCTCACTCACATAATGGAGAGGACTCAAAGAAGAGTCCACTGAGTGCATTTTACTGCTGGTTTGTCAGAGCACAGCATCAGAATGGAAGGGAGTACGAAGGTCACGTCTCGTGGGATCATCACAGGGGAGACGTCTTGCAGCGCCAGATAGGGTTTGGGTATTGGTGTGTATATAGGTAACTAACTGCGCAGTGCAGGTAGTGTCACCAGCAGAGAGGCCCTGACTGGCCATTAAAATCACCCCATCAGGACCGTTAACCCTATTCTCAGTGTATCCTCAATGTACCTAGGGCTTATTTTTGGAGTAGGGCTTATATTTTAAGCCTACTCCAAAAACAGGGCAAAATAGCACTAGGGCTTATTATCGGGATAGGTCTTATTTTTGGGGAAACCGGGTAGGAGCAGAGATTTAAATATATAAATAACAAGTTTTGCTAGCTATTTTCCCATTAAACGGTCTACCTACACACAACCAGAATACACTGACCAGCAGTCGCCATGCATTTAAAAAAAAAAAAAAAAAACCCTGGCCAAGGCAGTATGAACTGAATTTTTAGTGCAAGTAAAGGAAAACCTAGTTTTGACACACAAGTGCAACTCAGAAGTTGTCATGTTAACATCTGGCCTTTGTTGTATTTCAAAATTGGGGTTCATAGTCAAGCCATGCCATTTCTAAAATACATTAGGGAAGATTTGTCAAAACTGTTGTAAAGGAAAACTTGGTTAGTTGTCCATTGCAACCAGATTGCATGCCTTCATTTTTCAGGCCTCCTTTCGAAAAAGGTGGAATCCAATTGGTTGCTACGAGCAACTCAGCCAGTTTTGATAAATCTCCATTATACTCATTTCAGTCTGAACACCTTGCAATATAATTACTTTTTCTGGGAATCTCCTGGATTCCTAGAAGAGCTAGCAAATCTCCCAAGCATCACATACTGACCTCTATCGTTCTTGCACTTTTCTCCACCTCCAGACACAAACAGACATCACCCTTGGGCCTCGTTCACATTGTGAACAAGGCCTTAGGGCTCATGCACACGGCCACTTTTTTGCAGTCCACAAGTCTCAAATTCGCAAAACAGATTCTGGCCGTGTGCAAGGAAGCATTTAAAGGGGGTTGTCTCACTTTGGTAAGCAACATTTATCATGTAGAGAAAGTTAATACAAGCCACTTAATATATTGTCCATATTGCCTCATTTGCTGGCTGGATTCATTTTTCCATCATATTATACACTGCTTGTTTCCATGGTTACAGACCACCCTACAATCCATCATTGGTGGTTATGCTTGCACATGCTATAGGAGAAAACACTAGCCTATGCGAGCTCCCATGGTCCCATGCAAGCACGAACACTGTTCACGAATTGCAGAGTGGTCTGTAACCATAGAAACTAGCAGTGTATAAAGTGATGGAAAAATTAATCCAGCCAGCATAGGACGCAATATGGACAATCACAATACATTAGTAAGTGGCTTGTATTAATTTCCTCTACATGAAAAATGCCACATACTGGAGAGACAACCCCTTCAACTTCTGTAAAAATGTCCTATCCCGCAAAACAAACATGAATAGGAAATGTTACTTTTTTGCTGGGCTACAGAACCGAAGTTTGGATAGCACTCTGGTGTGCAGTCCACATCTTTTGAGTGTGTGGATTGGACACAAACTACAGCCATGTGCATGAGCCCTTATTCAAGGCCAGGGGTGTAGCTAAAGGCTCATGGGCCCTGGTGCAAGAGTTCAGCTTTGGTCTCCCTTCAGATCTTTGTGGCAAGGGACAGGGGAGCACATAGCCTTACTGCTGTCAGAGTCAAAAATTTAAACAGCACCCCCCCCCCCCCCCCCCCCCCCCCCATGTCAAATTCTGGACCTAATGCCCCTTTCACACGTGCGGGAGACTCGCACGTCTCCCACAACGCATATACAGGGCTGGACTCAGCACTGACAGGGATCGCATAGCATTAATATGCGATCCCAGTCAGTGCCGGAGTCCAGCCCTGTAGATGCGTTGCAGGAGAAATGCGAGTCTCGCGCTCATGTGAAAGGGGCACAACTCCTTCCCTTCAGCCAAAGGACCAACTGGAACATTCTGGGCACCAGTGCAAAATCTATAATAGAGCCCTCCCAGCATGCACCTTCTATAATACTGGTGTCTTCTTATACAGCACAAGGGTCTTTGGGCCCTCTCAGGCTCCTGGGCCCAGTAGCGACCGCTACCTCTGCACCCCTTATAGCTACACCCCTGTTCAAGGCCCTAGAGCATTCAGCTATAGCTGGGTTGGCAGACAGGAAGCACCAGCCCATGATGCTGATAATGTCAGGAAAACACTGCATCATGTCAGCAGTCACAAATCCCAAAGATTTAACAAAAAGCAGTGCAGGAGGCATGGGTTGCAAAGCTTTCTTTTGGAGAAACACAACCACAAAGCAAGGAGAAAAAAAAATCCACCCCACTAAACCTGTGATGGATAACCTCCGGCACTCCAGCAGTGATAGAACTACAACTCCCAAGATGTACACTGGCTTGGCCGTTCTTGGAACTCCGTAGAAATGAATGGAGCATGCTGGGATTCGTAGTTTCACCACAGCTCAAGTGCCAGAGGTTAGCCATCACTGCCTTAAACCACTTAGTGAGTGTCAGTCAGGAGCAGATTAAAGGGGTTGTCCGAGTTATGAAAAAAAAAAATATAGCACTGTAAATCTGATGGGCAGCAATATATAACTAAGTTAAGCAAGTTTTAGGCAAAAAAAATCCATATTTCCTCATTTCCCTGGTTCTCTTCTGGCCTTTGTTTACATGCAATAACAACAATCTCAGCCCCTCCTCCTTCTCCCCCCCCCTCTCTGCAAAGGCAGTGAATACAAGTGCTGAGTACATGTCTGCCTGCTGGAATACTCAGCTGCATGTTGTATGTGTAGGACTACAAGTCCCAGCTGTACAATGACAATGCTGATACACACAGGAAATTCTCCCTACCTGTTCTTGTACAATAGAATTCCTCTATAGCTCCTTGCCCAGGATTTGTCTCCTCTCACTGCTGCAGCTACTGTTTGTTCTAAAGCCTTGAGCCCTCAGTGTGTTCTGGCTGAAGGGGTTAATGTTTTATCTGAAGG
Organism: Rhinella marina; assembly: GCA_900303285.1. Classification (NCBI taxonomy): domain Eukaryota; kingdom Metazoa; phylum Chordata; class Amphibia; order Anura; family Bufonidae; genus Rhinella; species Rhinella marina. The sequence continues at coordinate 68,614 of ONZH01013327.1, forward strand.
AAACCAGGGAGAGCAGATAGCAGCCGGCAAAGGAAGGGGGCGTGGCCAGTGACGTCTGGTGTACAGACTCTTATCTGAACTCTGAGGCTTGTGAACGAAACATCACAGAGCAGAGAGATAAGGTGACATCACAGGTCATGTGACCCTGAGTCAACTCTGAGAAACTAGCAGCTTTGGAAACACAAAGTATATGGGAAAGTTGTTATACCTGACAAGTTAGAGACATATAAAGAACAAAAAAAATAACTCGGACAACCCCTTTAAAGGAGGATTCTTTACGGTAGAGCAGTGAGACTATGGAACTCTCTGCCTGAGGAGGTGGTGACGGTAAGTTCACTAAAAGAGTTCAGGAGGGGCCTGGATGTATTTCTGGAGGGTAATATTACAGGTTATAGTTACTAGAGATGGGTCGTTGATCCAGAGAGTAATTCTGATTAAAAAAAAAAAAAAAAGTGGGGAAAATTAGCTTCTACCTCACATGGGTTTTTTTGCCTTCCTCTGGATCAACTTGTAGGAAAACAGGGCGAACTGGATGGACAGATGTCTTTTTTTCGGCCTTATAAACTATGTTACTATGTTATGTTATTATGTTACTAATTGCCAAAGAAGCTGTCAAAAATGAAAGGTGGAATCTGATTGGTTGCTATGGGCAACTAAGCCAGTTTTAATTTACACCAGTTTCATAAGTTACCCCAAATGTCCCTATACAGCCATTATAATGGCCCCTAGAGTGCCCCCCAGTAATACCACCACCCTATATTGTGCTGCAGGAAATAATGCCTGTATAGTGTCCCCAAAAATAATGTCTCCTAATATGTCACTAATAGAAATGCCCCTACAGTGCCTCCCCAATAGCAATGTCCCCCACACTGTTTCCCCCCCCCCCCCCCAATATAGTAGTTCGCCCCCACTGCCCCCCCCATATGTAGTTTTCCCCCTCCCCCTTGCCCCTACTGTTCTATTAAAAATATGTTGTCCTGTGTCCTACAACAAAAAACACAAAGCCAATAGTCACCCATGTCAAGGCGCTCACTCGCTGCTGGTACAGGCCTGGATGGTGAGGCAGATGAACACATGTCACTGTGCTGTGTCCCGGCACAGGTGCACGATGACGTCATCATGCCCACCTACTTCAGGATTTTACTACCACATAGGCCTCAGTCCTACTAGGTGATCGGCGGCAGGGCAGGGAACTATGCGCTCCTGTGCATCGCTGCAGTTTGTGAGTGTTTGGGGTCATCGGGAACCCAACGCTGACCCAAAGATAAAAGTCTAAGGGGGTCAGATCGGGAGACCTTGGGGGCCATTCAACTGGCCCACGACGACCAATCCACTTTCCAGGAAACTGTTCATCTAGGAATTCTTGGACCCGACACCCATAATGTGGTGGTGCACCATCTTGCTGGAAAAACTCAGGGAACGTGCCAGCTTCAGTGCATAAAGAGGGAAACACATCATCATGTAGCAGTTGAATGGCCCCCAAGGTCTCCCGATCTGACCCCCTTAGACTTCTCTTCGGGGTCATCTGAAGGCAATTGTCTATGCTGTGAAGATACGAGATGTACAGCACCTGAAACTACGGATACTGGAAGCCTATGCTAGCATTTCTTCTGTGGTGTTGCTATCAGTGTGTGATGAGTGGGAGAACAGGGTTGCATTGACAATCCAACACAATGGGCAGCACTTTTTATAAGTGGTCAGAAACTTGTAAATAACCCATGAAAGAATAAAGTTACGTTAAAACCAAGCACACCATTGTTTTTCTTGTGAAATTCTCAATAAGTTTGATGTTTCACATGACCCTCTTCCCATTGAAAAAACTAAAGTTGAATTCAAAATGGCTGCCATTGTCACCACCCATCTTGAAAAGTTTCCCCCCTCCCATATACTAATGTGCCACAAACAGGAAGCTAATATCGCCAACCATTCCCATTTCATTTAGGTGTATCCATATAAATGACCCACCCTGTATTATGATGGAATGAATAACAGTATGCCTCTAAAGGCATTCCATCATAAAATTGCGTTATGGTCCGTGGTAACGGAATCTAATACGCAATTCTGCTTTTATCACTAAACGAAGCAGAAACGAATTTCTAAATAGAAAATTCGCTCATCTCTAAGATCCAAATCAGGCTGATCACTAAGGGGGTCAAACTATGCATGAGCCCAGTTTACCCTGGTTTGTCATACCGATTTGTTTTGTAACACTTCTTGAAAATAGTTTATGGTGACAGTCAGCAAGAGAATGTCTTTTCTAACCACCTTCCATTTGTCGGAAATACATAAGATATTTCTCTAGAGTCATTGTCACCATTACTGTGGTTTGTAAGATACAACAGATACAACAATGGAAATAAAGATGCCAATGTGAACCCAGCCATACTCTCCCCAGAATCATTTGTAAATACACAGGGACAGGAGGACCTATACGTCACCCCATCCTGCAGCCTGTCCCCCCACAACCTGGATATCCCACGCTTCAACCTGGATATCCCACTCTATATAGTAGCCAGTTTAAAGACAAGCCCAGCATCAGTGATAAGGGCCACACAGCCAGGAGCGCAATCTGCAGATAACCCGCTCTAAGGCTAGTTTCACATCTGTGTTTTTAAATCCAGCGGAGCAACAGCCTGCTGGAGTTCACAACTTTTTCCTGCATAGCATAAATACTAGCTTTAGGGATGGACAGTTTCTACAGCCATACCCAGCCATGCTTGATACAGGAACCCCACCAGGCTGTTACACTGCTGAGGCAGAGCAGCCTACCAGATTTTTACCCCCCCTTCCCCACAGATGTGAAAGTAGCCTTAATGTTCAGAAGAGACCTATGAAGCTGCTATACAGACTGACATACCAATTAGTAGCAAGGTAGTCTCATACCTGCTCGACTACTGAAAATTAGCAGCACATAATGTAGCCAGTACAAATTGTATAATGGCACTGGCCAGGCAAGCAGTTTACCAGCCAGGTAGCTACCCCAATCACAGATCTTACATATGACCCCCTTTTAGCACACTCCAAAATTAGTACAATGCACACACCAAATGCAGTACAGCAGACCTACCAACAGAAATACTCAAGGGGAATCTGCAAGTTTGATTTATTATGTAGTGTTATTTAAAGCGCTGTACACCAGCAGATTAAGTATGGTTGTTATAGGGATTGGGCTAACCACCCCATTCCTTCTCTTTGTTGGAGTAGGCTGGTCCAGCTTCCTGTCAGAAGGGAAAGCATTAGCCAGGACTGTGAGGTAGCACATCCGTTTCCTCCTGCTCCTAGGGCCTTAGGGACCAGAGAACCATCATCATCTGAGACCACTACTCCAGAAAGAGTTCAAATACAAAAGTTACAGATATTCTGCTAAGCTACAGAGCGACTACCACGGCTATAAAGGTGAAGGACTACGACTCAGACAAACATCACCTAAACCACATCCATGCCAACTCAAAAGCAACTATTTTCACTCAGTGGACACCTACAGTCGCATGTGCCAGCTTACAGCTGTTAGCCATGACATCTCATCAGGGCCACTCCCATACTCTGCACTGGCTCCTCAAGGACTCACAAACCCTGTAAATAAACACGTTTATACCCCCCCCAAAAAAAAAAAAAAAAAAGGAGCAGGGCTTAGCTCAATTTTGCACAAATATTTTAGCACAATTCTGAGGTAAAAAAAAAAAAAAAGCATCTAAGAAATAACCCAACCAATAGTTGGTATAGAGCATGGATGACCAACCTGCAGCTCTCCAGCTGTTGTAAAACTACAATTCCCACCATGCCCTGCTGTAGCCAATAGCTTTAGGCAGTCTGGGAATGCTGGGAATTATAGTTTTGCAACAGCTGGAGAGCCACAGGTTGGCCATCCCTGGTATACAGTGAAAAAAATAATTGTCCCTGCAGCACATTCATCATTCAGCCTGAGCTACTATGATCAATCTGTTGCAGGTCTAGACAGCCGATCTAAGCTTACAACATCTTTAGTATTAGTGAATCTGGGCCATGGACCCCAGGCCAGAATCACACCCCCTGTAAACAATCAATAGGCCAAACCCTCTTCCTGCTTTCAGAGCTCAGACCAATTCTGGGTTACTACACAAACCACCTCTAAACCAACATAATCACAGATGAAAGCACAGGAACTGGGGAGATGCACTACTGTATATTGCCTCCTTGAAGTTTTGAGAACAATGAGTACCTTACATTTAATGGAATGTGACATAATGGGGCGGGAAAAAAAACCCCATGTGAAAAGCCCCATTGAAATGAATGGGTCAGGATTCAGTGCAGGTGCAATGCATTCGCATCACGCAATGCATTCGCATCACGCAATGCATTCGCATCACGCAATGCATTCGCATCACGCAATGCATTCGCATCACGCAATGCACCCGCGCGGAAACATCACCTGTGTGAAAGGGGCCTTAATGGGACATGCTTCATGCTGAGAACATGCTGGGTCGGGGTGAAGATTCATAAATTAGCTTAATGTGCTTTACGTCTCAAATACCATATTTGAGTGTATCAGAAAACAAACTAAAATTTGCTACCTATTCTAATCCAGTCAAGAGTTTAAAATGTACATCTGCACTTAAAATACATTTGTAGGATGAGCTCTACCATCTCATGTTATATCCCCATTAGTAGGGCAGTATACACAGTGTTATTTGCACATACTGGACCAGTTTTTTCTGGGTTCATTTTCTATAAAGCAGGAAAGGCATTATTAAGAGTTATGCACTTTTCTTTAATAAAACTAAACATGCATGAAGTTAGTTGAACCTTACAGAAACCACAAGAGCCTAACATTTCTTCATTAACACCTTATACAGCCTTTAAAAGTCTGAACTATAGGTAATACATGAGATTGAGAATACTCACAGTACTACCTGCTGCATCTTACCTTCACATCAACACTGCCCTGATCATTAGTATTATCCTTCTCCATTATGGGCACTCTGCATACACACCAAAAAACCCCCAGCCCTCTGCACCTTATGGAAAAACTTCTCCTTTTGAAAACGTACTGAACATCAAGCAATCTGACCTGAGCCTACATGTGTTTTATATGACTGGTGCATCGTTAGCACAATTGCATCCATTAACTCCTTCAAGGACAAAACTATTCACCAATAGATTAGGCCTAGTTCACACTTTATTGATTTGGTCGGTGATTTCCATCAGTGATAGTGAGGTGAGCCACTCAGATCCCCCCAAGCAAGAAGTGGAACCTATACAGAGATAAGGTATAATGGAGGATTTGCTCCTGTTCTGTGTGTTTGACCTACACTTTTGGCTTTGGCTCACAATCACTAATGAAGATAACTGACCAAATAACTGAAGTGTAGGTGTAGGCTTAAGGGGGCTTCCACTCAAACAGGTTTTTAAATGCAGTTTTTGAAGCCAAAACCAGGAGAAGATTTCAAATAATCAGGTAAGACCAGGTTCACATCACTGTTTAATTTTCCGTTCTTCTGATCAGTTAGGCTAGTTTCACATTAGCGTTTACCATCTTCGGCAGGCTGTTCTGGCAGTAACTATAATGGGGACCGACAGAGATCTGGCCACAATCTGCCAAATATGCAGAGAATCAGAATGATGAAAACTGCCATGCAGTTTTCATCTGGCCAATTCTCTGCATATTTGCCGGGTCCCCATTATAGTTAATGAGGCCAGACAGAATTCCGGCAGTGCCTGGCAGTGACGGTTCTGGCATCTGCCAAACGCAGATGTGAAACAGACCTTAGAAGAACAGAAAATACATTTAAAAAAATGGATACTTTATTTTGAGTATATGTTGTGCTTATTTTCCATTTGTTTTAGACCTCATGCACATGACCATATCTGTTTTGTGGTCAGCAAATCGCGGATTGAGTTATTGCCTCCATTTCTTTGTTGACTCCTGCAGAAATGGCCTATACTTGGCCATGGAACTAACATACAGTGCTGTAGGCATCTTTTACGCATCTTTTACAGTGCTGTGGATAGGATGCGGACCAAACTTACGGTTAGGTGCATAAGGTCTCATGCATACGACTGTATTTTGTATCCATGTCCAATCCACATGTTTTGCAGAGTGCACATTATTTTCTATGGGTCCACTAGAAAATGGATGTCATCCGTGTGCTGTCTGTATCCGTGTGTCCTTTCTACAAATTATAGAACACGTCCTATTCCTTGTCCATATTGTGGACAAGAATAGTCATTTCTAATAATGGAGGTGAGAAAAATGTGGATTACACACTGAAGGTGTCCATATTTTGCTGATCGGTCATTTTGCAGTCTGCAAATTATGGATCCACAAAACAAGCATAGCGGCTGCGTGCATTCTGCATTTCGAGGAATGGTACGTCCGGCCCATAATAAAATAGTCCTATCCTTGACCGTAATAAGGAAAAAATAGAGCATGTTTTATGTTTTCCGCAGGTCCTTGGAATGGACATACGAATGCGGACAGCACACAGCACCCAAACACGGACTTTGCTGCGGAAGTCCATGTTCGGTGTTCAGATGCTGAATAAGGCTTGGTGAAATAAAATGGCTCAGAAATACAATACTTAATCGGGCTGTTAATTCTGTGGGTGACCTATAGCCATTGTTTAAGGTGCAATACACCTCCTTTGAACCTGTGACACAAAAATACATTGGTTAATCTGTTTATTCCATGGTTGACATAAAAAACATCTTTTTTGGGTGAGATACACCTCTGTTGCATCCATGACATAGAAATACATTAATTAATCTGTCTGTTAATTCTATCGGTGATAAACCCATTTTTTTGGGTGAGATACACCTCCTTTGCATCCGTGACAGCGAAATACAATAGTTTATCTGTCTGTTAATTCTGTGGGTGACATTAACCCATTTTTTGGGGAGCAATACAGCTCCTTTGCACCTGTGACACAGAAATACAATGGATAATCTGTTAATTCTGTAAGTGACATAAACCCATTTTTTTGGTTGAGATACACCTCCTTTGCATCCGTGACAGGGAAATACAATACTTAATCTGCCTGTTAATTCTGTGGGTGACCTATAGCTGTTTTTTTGGGTGCAATACACCTTCTTTGCACCCATGACACAGAAATACAATACTTAATCTGGCTGTTAATTCTGTGGGTGACCTATAACCATTTTTGGGGGGTGAGATACACCTCCTTTGCATCAGTGACACAGAAATACAATACTTAATCTGCCTGTTAATTCTGTGGGTGACATAAACCCATTTTTTGGGGAGCAATACACCTCCTTTGCACCTGTGACACAGAAATACAATGGTTAATCTGTTAATTCTATAAGTGACATAAACCCATTTTTTTGGTTGAGATACACCTCCTTTGCATCCGTGATAGGGAAATACAATACTTAATCTGCCTGTTAATTCTGTGGGTGACCTATAACCATTTTGGGGAGTGAGATACACCTCCTTTGCATCAGTGACACAGAAATACAATGGTTAACCTGGATGTCAATTTTGAGGGTGACCCCAAAGAATGAGGAGAGCATCAAATAAGGGACGCTGCCCTGGTTGTCGTGCTGCTGGTATTGGTGGAGCTCCTGCTGCAGGGAGAGGACTTTGTCTGTGCCAGCTAAACACCCAAATAAAATGCCTTCCTTAGGTGCATGCAGGAAACAGGACGTTCTGCATCATTTTGTAGGCCCTAATACTGGTGTACAAATGGCGAGGCCAGAATAAGTAGAGGCAGTAGTAGATTGGATGGCTGACAGTGCCTCCAGTTCCTTCACATTGTCTCCCACCAGGTCCTCTGCTGAAAGTGCAGAGTTGGCACCTGCAGCCAATGAGAATCTGTCTTCCACCTCATCCCCCTGCAAATCAGCCAAGCAGTCTGAGCCCCAAGTCATGCAGAAGTCACTTATGCTTTTTGATGACTCTGCTGGCGGGGTTTCTGTGGCCCATCCACCTAGTCCTGCACCAGAAGTGGAAGAGATTGAGTGCACTGAGGCCCAACCACTTATGTTTGAGGATAAGGACGTGGGAGCACAGCCGCAGCGCGTCTCTGATGATGATGACGAACAGGGCCGGACTGGGACTGAACTTCAGCCCTGGCATTTTGAAATCAAAGAGGCCCACATGCCTCGACTTTTTAAAGTCACAGCCAACCCTTTTAGAGGCCCTAAAAATTATTAAAATATAATAATTTAATAAACGTAAACCACACCAAACAAGGTAAATAAACCGCCCCCTGCAGAGAGAGATGTAAAAGCTATATCTCCTGATAGGGTACGGGTCTAGAACTCAGACCCGGACTGATCGAAACTTTTGATATGTCTCTGTGACATGTCAAAAGTCTTTCAGTTCATCAGTGGCCCTATTACACAGATTGATGTGTAAAGGTCCTTTTACACGGGCCGATTATCGGCCGAAAAAGCGCTCCTAGGAACGCTAGTGCCGATAATCGGCCCGTGTAAAAGTGGCCCTAATCAGCCGACGAACGAGCAAAACGCTCATTCATCGGCTGATTGGATCTTTTGGTTTGTACAAAAGATCCAATCTGTCGGGCGCACATCACCCTGTGTAAACTAACCTTTTCCCTCCTAACATTACGTATATCACTACAGAACATACAGGGTAAGGCTACATTCACACCACAGTTGTTTTTGCAGCCTCCGATCTGCATATTTTGCAGACAAGGATAGGCATTGTTACAGTGGATCTGCAAAAAAAACGGATGCCATACGGAACATCATCCTTTTTTTTGCGGATCCCCAATTTGCAGACTGCAAAACACAATGTTCGTGTGAATGTAGCCTAATACAGCGCCCCATACCTCTTACATCCAGTGACGTCTCCTCTGAAGTAGATCTTCTCTTTCCTCATCTTCTCCTTTCAGACCAGACGCCATTTTTCAGCCATTTCTCATCTCTGCAGTTTGACAGAAAAAAAATCTTAGTTTACTACTTTTCCATCATCCTCCCGTCTTCTGGACAAATCATCCTACCACCTCCAGTACTGTGCTACTAGTACCACACAGATAGTGCCCTTCATTAATTATTGGCACACAGTGTCCTAAAATAACTGCGCCCAGCAAATAGTGTCCCGTAATAGTGTGAACATAACGTCCTCCAGAAATAACTGCGCTGATGCTGTGCCAGGGTGCCCCCCACAGTAATAGTGCCCCCCACAGTAATAGTGCCCCCCAAAGTTCCAACTAATAATTCTCTGCCAGAGTGCACTTGATAGTAATAGTGCCCCCAACAGTACTAATGTCCCCACTGTGCCCCAGAAGTAATAATGCTTCCAACGTGCCAGTAAGAAGTGCCCCCAAAATTTTACCCCAATAATGTGCCAGTAAGAAGTGCTCCCCACCCATAGATGCCCCCCAAATTATGTGCCAGTAAGAAATGCCCCCAGTGCCCCATGAGCCAGTAAAAATGGCCCCAGTGCCTATAATAATGCCCCGAGTGCCAGTAAAAATGCCCCCAGTGCCTGTAAAAATGCCCCAGTGCCCCATGTGCCAGTAAAAATGCCCCAGTGCCAGTAAAAATGCCCCCAGTGCCCCATGTGCCAGTAAAAATGCCCCAGTGCCAGTAAAAATGCCCCCAGTGCCCCATGTGCCAGTAAAAATGCCCCCAGTGCCCATAAAAATGCCCCCATTGTGCCAGTAAAAATGCCCCAGTGCAGTAAAAATGCCCCCAGTGCCCCCATTGTGCCAGTAAAAATGCCCCAGTGCCAGTAAAATGCCCCCATGTGCCAGTAAAATACCCCATGTGCCCCCAATAGAGCTCCGGTCGGTGCTACAATAAATAAAAAAAACACTTATACTTACCTCCAGCAGCGATGCGATGAGGCCTCTTCCGGCCTGTGTCCCGCGCTGTACGGCTCAGGCGGCGCGATGACGTCATTGCGTCGCCTGAGCCGGCCTCTGATAGGCTGCAGGCCTAGTTCCTGCAGCCTATCAGAGGAACAGGCAGGGGAGACGCCTCTCCCTCCCCTGCCGCAGTACAATACAGGCATCTGTATCGCCGTCCTGAGGACGGCGATACAGATGACTATGGAGATGAGCGCTTCCACAATGGAAGCGCTCATCTCCCTCTGCCCCGCCGACGCCCGCAATTATGCGCAGGGCCGCGCCGCACCTGCCTAATTGGCGGTGCGGCCCTGCAAGGGTGGACTGGACCGGCCCACGGAGGGCAGCGGCCAGTCCGGCCCTGATGACGAAACATAGGTGTCAACTGCTGTGGCTTTCTGCAGTGTGCAGACCAGCAAGGAGAGCAGGGATGAGGAGTGGGTGGAAAATGATGTGAGATGAGGAAACAGCACTCATTGTGTGAAGACTGTGTAAATAAAGATGATCTGGACTGACATTCTGCTGTTTGGCCACAAGATGCCGCTGTTTCCTAAGCACAGCAAAAGACTGCATTTCATGTGGGGTTGGAAACTCTCAGGTGTGGAGTTAAACAAAAGCCTGGATGAGGAAGTGGTTCAGCGGCCATTTTAGAGTGAGGCTGAGAGAGACACTGAGGACCTGTGTGAGGAGAGGATCCAACGACATTCCAGTGTGGTAGAACCCTTCAGTCACCAGAGCTGCAGCCAAGTGAAGCTTATCATGTTCAGGACCCTGATCCTGTTCAGAGGAAGGAGGATTGCTGCCAAGAACGCTGATGAGAGCTGAGGAGCAAAGCAACATACACTGCAGTACTGCATGCTTGTTTGAGAAGCCTTTGTTCGATTCATCAGTTATCAGCTGATGCAGAGCTGACCCGGGTTGGTAAGACTGATCGTGCACACACCTCATTACACTGTTGGCGCCTAGTATCCTAGAGACTGAGAACAGGCCTGTAATTAGTTAGTTAGGGTTTCTGTTTGTGCCAGGCCACAAGGATTGTTAACTGTTCATTACATGTTCATTACAGTTCACACTGGAGAGCTGATAAGCTGCACCACAAACTCAAGCCAGGCTAGTATTTACTCAGAAGAAACACTAAGGCCCCTTTCACACGAGCGTCGCGGATTAGGTGCGGATGCGTTCAGGGTGCGTTCAGTGAAAATGCTGCGTTTTTATATGCGTGTGCAGTCAGTTTTATCAGCGTTTGCGTGGCGTTTTTGTGCGGGTGACATGCGGATTGCATGCGTTTTTCACGCGCGTGAAAAAAACTGAACCCTCCTCTGTGGTCACCTGTTCCTTGCCAACACATATAAATTCTCCCCTTTTTGGTTTGAAATGGTGGGACAGCTCATTTATCTTGTGTTTGAGAGATATTTGTAGTCTGTGTTTGATTTTGGCAGTAGGATTTTCCTTTGCAGGATGTCTACTTTCTGTATTTCTTCTACTGACCATGTTTTTTTGCACTGGCTTGTTTTTCGTTTTTGGGGTGAGCGCCCCGATATGATCGAGGAAGAGCCTCCAAGAAAGCGGATGTGGGTGCACCCTATCATTTCCCAGCGGGCGTGCAAAGGTCAATTTGTGTCTTTGTTTTCTGACCTCCGTGCGCACCCCGACAAGTTCTTCAATTATTGCCGCATGTCGGTGGCAACCTTTGACCGTTTGTTGGGGGAGCTGCGTCCTGCTCTCCTTTTCCAGGACACCAACATGCGGCGGAGTGTGTCACCTGAAGAACGTCTGATTGTTACTTTAAGGTAAGACAATCTGTTCCTTTTGTTTTCATTTGCCCAGACTCCCTTTGTGTCTAGGTCCTATTTGTAGTCTAGTTTGGGTTCTTACAAACATTTCCTTTGTAATGTAGAACTAACTGATAGTATTGGCCAGGTTTTATCTCTTTAATATGTATTGTAAATTTAATTGAGACCATAATGAAGTTCCGCGGGGGGAGGAGGGTGTGGTTTGGGCTGCATGTTAATCCTGCATGTAATGATGAGGATCTCTCACCTGTGTGGATATGTTAGGGGCTGTTCACATATCAGTTATTTGATCAGTTTTTTTCATCAGTTTATGGCCGGTTTCACACGACCGTGTTTCACGGCCCGATACGGGCCGTGAAAGCCCGACCTGTGCTCCTCCAGAGGACGGGAGCGCACGGCGTCATTGGTTGCTATGACGCCGTGCGCTTCCTGAGGCCGCCGCTGTACAGTGAAACACTGTACACGCTCGTATACAGTGTTTCACTGTACGGCGGCTGCCTCAGGAAGCGCACGGCGTCATAGCAACCAATGACGCCGTGCGCTCCCGTCCTCTGGAGGAGCACAGGTCGGGCTTTCACGGCCCGTATCGGGCCGTGAAACACGGTCGTGTGAAACCGGCCTATTTCTGTCCAAACCAGGACTGGACACTAAACAGAGATCCTGTGTAATGAAAAGTTCTGCACCTGTTTGGTGTTTTTGAAGCACACCTTGTTTTGGCTACAAATACCTTATGTGTGAACAACCCACAAATTTTTTGGAAGGTGTGTTATCCAAGCGTTTGGCTTGGTTTTAATGGAAAGCGGTAAGAATGTGTGTCTTATTTCTAATTATTTTTTTCAATTTTCTCTTTTCAGATATCTGGCGACTGGGAATTCCTTTTCTTCCCTCCATTATGAATTTCGTTTGGGGACCTCCACTATTGCTGGCGTGGTACGTGCTACCTGTTCCGCCATTTGGTTGCGCCTGAAAGCTTCCGTGCTGCCACATCCAACCAGGCAGCAGTGGCTTGATATAGTGCAGGGCTTCCATCAGAGGGCCACAATTTCCAAATTGTCTCGGTGCCCTTGATGGTAAGCATATACGGGTTAAGAAGCCACCGAACTCAGGGGTCCCGATACTACAATTATAAACAGTTTTTCTCTGTTGTTTTGTTGGCCTTGGCTGATACAAACTACAGGTTTATAATTGTAGATATCGGGTCCTATGGAAGTTCTGCAGATGCTCGCATCTTCAGGGCTTCCAGAATGGGTCGGTGGCTTCAGGGCAACCAACTGGACATACCACCGCCAGCAAACCTTCCAGGCTCGTCCGGTCCACCTGCGCCTTATGTGGTTGTTGGGGATGAGGGCTTTGGTTTGTCGACTAACCTCATGCGTCCCTTTCCAAGGCGCGGGTTGGATGAAAAGAGGCGCAATTTTAATTTCCGTTTAAGTCGTGCCCGAAGATTTGTGGAGTGCGCCTTTGGGATTTTGTCCGGCAAGTGGCGTGTTTTTCTTTCGTCCATCCAGCTCGCGCCTGAAAATGTGAACATTGTCATCAAGGCATGTGTAGTGCTGCATAACTACAATCCGCACCTATGAGGCTACTCCCGATGAAGCAGGCCCCGAGGATGTCTTGCCCTCCGAAACTGAGCCACTACACCTGGGAAGAACTGGATCTGCTGGGCTGAGAGTGAGGGAATTATTTTCAGACTATTTTATGTCCCCTATTGGTTCCGTCCCTTTCCAGCATCCATAGTCGCCTTTTTTGTTATTTGTCTTTGTGTTTATTTGTTATACCCTATTTTTTGGGGGGGGTAAGTAAATATTTTGCCCACATTGTGTGTTCTCTAATTTTGACAATCTACACTATATTTAGACCCTATAATTATCAATTCACACAAATATCAAAGACCAAACAAAGCAAAGATCTATTTATTTTCATAGATTTTCACAAATAAACATTTCAAATTGGCTTGTGAAAGGTTGAAAAAAAACCATTGCTAATTTCCAAAATAACAAATTTACAAATTCGTAAACCTCCCAGGTGTGGAGGGTTGAGCCTGAAATGTGGCACCATGGTATGGGGGCTGTGAGGTTGAGCCAGACTGTCCAGATGGCCCGTGCTGGGAAGACGACGGTGCCGCCTGTCCATAAGAGCTCTCCCCATAATATGTGGTACCATATGGCCTAACTGGGGGGCCATAATGTTCCCTTGGTGGGAGGGTATGGGGTTGGCGCATTGGAACCTATGGATGTGGCATTGTTGGGGGCAAGGTAGGTGCCCATGAATGCGCCAGTTTTCTAATGTCAGAAATATGTCTGTTGGGTCATTAGGAGGAGTTGCTGCCTCCAGAACGATCCCGATTGCGGATTGCGTTCGCAGTAAGCGTTCTGGTGGCAGGTTCCTCAATGAGGCTATTGTGCGGCCAAAATAAT